>JBBPDC010117028.1:0-25844 GCA_037974485.1 Hemigrammopetersius urotaenia
TTCATTTTGTGAAGCTGCTTTGTGACAATGACCATTGTTAAAAGCGCTATATAAATAAAATTGAATTGAATTGAATTTTTGTCTTGGAGACATCATAACCCCTGGTTCCATAGATTCACCAACAATGTAGAGAAACTGTTGGGAAGTTCTCTACAATAAACAACCAAACCCACTCTGAATGACAGCTCAACCACGGAATAAGGGGGGACTGTGTAAAATTGCTGGAATTGGTCTGTAGAAGGGTGCACCCTGTTTATTAGTATGTATGTCTACAGTCCTTGAAAGCAAACACAGTTTTATGGATGGACCTAGCACTACCAATTTCCCCTCTCTCTCCCTCTCTCTCTCTCTCTCTCTCTCTCTCTGTGTGTGTTTGTGTGAGTGTGATCTCACAGGTCTTTGGAAACGCTGCTCTGCGTGGGCTGGTGCAGGCAGCATTAAATCAATCAGTGATAGGATTACCGCTGTAACCCTTGAGCTTGTCCTTAGCGACCCTACTGGAAACACACACACTATTACACTTGACAAACATGTTACATTTATACACAAATTTTAATATTTTGAGCGTTTTTTACATCATTTCACATTCATGTTGGTCTTCTGTGGCATCTCTGGTATTTAACAGGATTTATCCCACATTTCCACAAGCTTTAGTTTTTTTCTGCTTACTTTATTCTTCACCCTTGCTTTCATAACCTTAATCTCAAGTCACACACCCATATTGTTAATAGAATAGAATAGAATATATAAATAGAATATATATATAAAAAAGTTTAGCTCAAAGGGTGGTTATGTGTACTCAAAGTTTGACGGTGTTTGAGGTCAGGTTCGGACCTAACATTAAGACATAATGTTCTTAGGATGGTTTTGGGTTCTGACCAGATTTCAACCTCAGTCAAGCTAAACTGCAACACAACAAACCAGTGATGCATGTAAATGCATTTTTTGATGGATTTCAAAATCTTGTGATAGAACGTAATGTGTAAAAAATCAGGAGGCGCTTACTTTTAGCACAAAAACCACATGCCTCAACAAGCCCACATTTTGTAGGAAGCGTAGGTCTTCTTTTATTCATATTGACCCCTTTTAGGTTTGTGTGGACTTCTTTCCTTTGAAAGCCTTAATTACTTTAAGGGCTCTGATTCAATTGAGGGCTGAATATGGTTCTCTAAGAGATGGGCCCAACTTTGGCTTTGATGTGCATCAAAGTGCAGACACAGGTGAGCTACTGCTGCTGATCCAATAGTCTTATTGCATTCATCCTGCAGGGTCTGAGAAGTCTCGTAGGATGAGGGTTGAGAATTGATGCTGACAGAATAATGCAATCAGCACTGTTCAGCTGACCTCATGGTTGCATTGCAACTCACCTTTAAACCCTAGTCAACAACAACTGTGGTCCAGCAGACCATTCAGCTAGCTGTGAGATTAAAAATACAATTCTGTAGGAACACTCTGGACTGTCTACCATTACTCTTTCCTCCAGTGCTATTGGTATCTTTGTAATGGCCGAACAAAAACAGGTCTGACAGCTTTATCTGACACTGAAAGGAAAGATCTATGCTGCAAAACAATTGGCAATTGTCATTTATTGGCACCCAAGAACAAAATGTAGTTGACTTGCCCATGCCCAGCCCACAAATGGCTATTGGACAAGTTTTACAGAATATAAATAACTATTGGCTAAATCTGTGTTATTCATTCACATTAGGTGCTAAAATGTTGTCACTGAATAGCCTTTGATTTCCAGTTTAAAATGCTTATGCAACCAGGCTAGATATTGTTGTTGAGGCTAGTCGAAACTCAGCAGGACAATTATACAACAACAATAACCAAAACATTGAAAGCACATTAAAACCATGGTTCGAATTACAGGAGGTACTGGGGGGTACTGTACCCCCCGATCAAGACCTGTGCCCCCCCAAAAGAGACAAAAATAGCAGTTTGGGGGGGTTCTTAACAGTGTTATGAAGGCAGTACCCCCCAATTATGAAGGGGTAATTCACACTCTGATTAAAACCAATCTGTCTTTGCCATATGAACCTTGTAAATATTGATTGTTTTGACAACAAACCAAGTCTGTGAAAGATTTTTGCCCCACTTGCCAGCAGAAGCCACTCGTTGGCCGAGCATTGCTGGGGTGCCAATAATTGTGATTGTTTCTCAGGTTCAATTTTTCTAATATCTTTTAAGTAAATGTGACAGAGATATTCCATAACCTTTTTTTGCTTACGAGTACTTTCCAAGAGAAGGTTGAATCATCCTTTACTTCTAATCCGAATGAAAGGAAATGTTTAATTCCAAGCGATTTTAGAGCAATTACAAAAAAAAGTGTCACAGAATATGTGGCACTTTTTTCAAAACAAAACAGAATAAAAACAGAGATGAATGCTTTTCTTTGGACAGCAACAGGAGGGAGGTTGTCAGCGCTGGTAAACTAAAGTTCTCAGGGACAGCATCATTAAACAACATTCAAATGGAAAAAAAGCTGAAGAGCACTAGCAAGCCTTGGCAGTACAACTGCTTTAATCATCTGCAGATGCAAAGTTCATAGAATCAGTTACATACAGCCAAATCAACTGGTTTCCAAAAAATAGACGAAGGTGCTTACATGCCCTCGCCAATCTCCTGACTTAAATCCCATTGAAAAGAAATGGAGGATTATTCAGGATTGCAAGAGCGTCAGAGGGTCTTGTTTCCGTCAGCACCTGGTCTTAACTTGAATCTTGATTCTCTTAATCAAGTGAATTATCTGCGAAATCCTGTCTAAACCATGATATAGGCTAATAGCTGAAATAGGTCATTAAATTACAGCAGGTACCAATGAGTGATGATGTAAAATTGGGCAAAGAGCAACACACGGGGGCCAATAACGACAATAGGGGTCTGGTCTCTACTGTGGAGCCCAGTGTGATTGTCCCACCTCTCTGAGGACAGTGGAGCCACTGGGTCCTGTGTTGGTCATGATGGATGTGTTGAATATGATGGATGTTCCACTGGACGTTCCTGTGATGTGTGAACACCTGCTCTGTGCTTTTGAAGTGTGTGTGTGTGATCAGTGTGTTGCGTCAAGAGATTAATGGCCTCAGATGAAGAAGGGTGGGAGAGGAGGGAGGATGCGGGGGAGGGGGTGGGGGTCACGGAGGAAACGCCAGTGGCACGCGCTCAGGTGGGTGAGAAATTATGCAGCAACAGATGGGCTGCGGAGTGTAATTGTGCACGTATATAGTGGAGCCGCAGGACAGGTGGAGCTCATAAAGTGCACAGACAGAGGAACGACATATTTCTGATAAGGTGGATGGTGAGCGTGGTTGCGTCCGCAGGTGAGCGCGCGATGCTCGCGGCCAATGAACACTTCGTGGTGTCTCACGCGGCACTGTGCGGCCTCCCCATCAGCGGGACAGAGCTGCTCGCGCTGCACGCGCAACCGGAGGATGACGGAGAGAGTGCGCAGGGTCACGCGCACCGGCACACGCAACACACGTGAGTAAATCAAGCGGCACACGCAACCCATATTCATATTTTTTCTTACATTGGTTGCAAACCATGCAACGTGTCATTATGTTTGAGACCAGATGTGAATCGTGTTGTAAAGAATCGTCAAACGTGAACAAATTTTAAAGACAACAGCTTTCGGTTTTCCAAATGTCTGCATTAACAGGTTAAGATTTACACACCATCATTTGGAATGCTCTCTTGAGTTGTTTACAGTGGTGGTAAATGGAACCACAGGTCTGCCTCTAAAAGCTCCCTCAGAGAAATGAGGCATAAAACTAAACCCATTCACTGTGGAGGGTTACATGCAGGGTGATGCGAGGCAAAATAGTTCCCAAAGAAAACTGTTTTAGTTTAGATTCACTGGTGGGATTGGATAGTAAGTGAAATGTCTGTTTCTGTTGTACACATTGCAACCCCTGGTTCGATTCACCATCATCCTAGAAAGTCTACAATGAACCATTTCACACCAAACCCATTCTGAACGACTTTTTTTTACATGTCAGGCATTGATTTATGGCCATTTTGAAAAATCAGTTGAAAAGCCATTATATATAATTAAGTATCTATGAGTGTAGGGTCTCTTCCTTGATTTTTTCATAACCTAAACTTTTGACTGCATAAAACTCATGAAAGGGAAAAAAAAATTTATCATCATTTTAATTTTTTTTGGACTAAGAGCAACTTACTTATTACTTACTTACTTACTCCTTTAAAAATTGAATTTTTAAAATTCTGAATAATTCACATTTATTTTATAGGATAATAAAACAATATGGTACATTATATGGTAATGAAACAAAGGCTTCACTTGGCCAGTGCCCTGATGAGGATGCACTGATGAGGATACATCATGATTATATTTGCTGAACATAATAATTAAAATGATATAATCGTGTTAAGCATTAGTAGTCATAAAGGGTTGTGGGTGATGTTGTCACCTAAGGCTAAAAAGAATACAAAGAAAAAAGAATGAAAACTAAAGCAAGGAAGTCCCAAACATTGTTTTATGTATATGTGACACATAATAGTACTCAGTCTATCAGTTCAGATCAAAATCACATTTACACAATTTCTTTCTCTTACTGTGTGGTGTATCAATCTAGGTGTGTTGTCTGGCTGGATATATTCAGACTTCATGACTCTTGCTATCGTTAATAGAAGTGTAATGCACTTAAACCCATGTCTGTAGATCACAGTGTGTTGTACAGTTTCAGAAACAGTATAAGCAAGTCTATTAGAGATTCCTGGGAGAGGCCTATCTATGATGGTTTAGTTACCTCAGTGCTAAGCAGCTGATCATTAGCCTCATAGCTCCAATGCAAAACAAAACAAACAATCATGCTTTGGATGATCAGCTACGTTTAGGTTAGGAGTAAAATTCTGTGTATTTGCTGAGACCAGACTAGAAACTGTGATAATCCTGAAGACCCGGAATCACTCTTTAATTCTCTCTCTCTCTCTCTCTCTCTCTCTCTCTCTCTCTCTCTCTCTCTCTCTCTCTCTGTCTCTCTATCTCTCTCCCTCTCTCTATCTCTCTTTCTCTGTCTCTCTCCCTCTCTCTCTCTCTGTCTCTCTCTCTGCCTGTCTGTCTGTCTCTCTCTCTCTCTCTCTCTCTCTCCTTCTCTGTCTCTGTAGGTATGAAGCCATGCAGCGGAGGCACACTACCCTGAGAGAGAAGGGCCGCAGGGGGCCGGCCTACATGTTCAACGAGAGAGGGACCAGCCTCACTGCTGAAGAGGAGCGCTTCCTGGATGCTGCAGAATATGGCAACATCCCAGTGGTGCGCAAGATGCTGGAGGAGTCCAAGACACTCAACGTTAACTGCGTGGACTACATGGGCCAGAACGCCCTGCAGCTTGCTGTGGGCAATGAGCACCTGGAGGTGACAGAGCTACTGCTAAAGAGAGAGGGGCTCGCCCGGGTAGGTGACGCCCTTCTCCTGGCCATCAGTAAAGGTTATGTGCGCATCGTGGAGGCCATCCTGGCACACCCAGAGTTCGAAGGTGGCCTCCGCTTCGCCCACAGTGCCCTGGAGCTGGAGCCCCGGTACGATGACTTCTATGCATACGACGAGGACGGCACACGCTTTTCACAGGACGTCACGCCAGTCATACTGGCTGCACACTGCCAGGTAGGGGCTCTTATGAATGATGTCTCCTACTTGGAGAGTCATAAATAATAGATTCAGTTTCCAGGTCTTTTGGGAAAGGGCCATCAGTTGTTCCTGGAGAAGCAGGTTCTTTAGTACTGTGACCCATAAGCTCTGGAACTTCTTGGCCCAAGGCATTTGTGCTTGCTCATCAAGTTCCTGTTTTAAAAATTGAACTGTAATCTTTTCTTTACCCAGAACTTCTGATCAGTCTCTGCTTTCCCATTTCTATCCTGTTCATCATACTTCAGTCTTCAACTTTTATTTAGCTTTTCCTGATAACGAGTTATGCAAGTTATAAGCATTCAGCTAGTTTTATTTTTGTTTGTCTTTTGTTCTGCCCTCCATTCCCACCTTGGTTTTGTTTTCCTTGTAATGTCGTTGTGCAATGCTGAACCTATTTTCGACCTAAATATTTCAGCATTGCTATTATTATTATTATTATTGTTGTTGTTTATTATTATTATTATTGTAGTTGTTTATTATTATTATTATTATTATTATTGTTGTTTATTATTATTATTATTATTGTAGTTGTTTATTATTATTATTATTATTGTTGTTTATTATTATTATTATGGTTATTATTATTATTGTTGTTTATTATTATTATTATTATTGTTGTTGTTGTTGTTTATTATTATTATTATTGTTGTTGTTGTTTATTATTATGGTTATTATTATTATTGTTGTTGTTTATTATTATTATTATTATTATTATTATTATTATTATTATTATTATATATTTTTTATTAGTAGTATTATTAGTAGTAGTAGTGGTAATAGTAGTGGTAGCAGTGTGTTCCCTCCAAATATTTCAAATGTTGGGTGGCAATTTTCTAGTGGTGATTCCCATGTTTCCTTATAAATTGATGCCACTGGTCAGTTGGTGTGAAATGGTCCATTGTAGCGAAACTAGGATCTCTTTACAGTGGTAGTCTACCACACAAATTTAGAAATGTTATTGACTGTCCACCAGTGAACCTACATGTGTCTTCTACATGTCTATAAGGCACAATGGTAAAATAGCGGCAAACTTGGATTAAAGAAATTTTCTTTGGGGACTATTTTGCATCACAATGCCCTGCATGTACCCTTCCACCATGAATGGATATTATTTTAAGTCAAACCATTTAATGTAATAACTTTCTGCAAGGGAGAATTTAGAGGTACATGTCACCACCAGTTTGAACAATTACGTTTCTCTACCACCAAACAGTTTACGTCAAACCACTCTTTGACTTCGGTTACATCTTAGTCACTAAATTAAATTAATTAAATGAAATTAAAATGACAACCACTGGCTTAAATCCAAGTCATCTGATGTGAGTGGTATTTAAAAAGAGTTTAATGGTGAAAGAGGTTTATATTATTAGCAATATTTGAATCAAATCTTTAGGATTCTAAGAATACTGCCCAAAGGTATTTACATTTTGTATATAACCCCTAATTGTTGTTTGAACACTGCCAGGAGTATGAGATTGTGCACATATTGTTGCTGAAGGGAGCCCGCATCGAGAAGCCACATGACCACTTTTGTAAGTGCAGCGAGTGTATGGAGAAGCAGAAACAGGACTCCTTTAGCCACTCTCGTTCTAGGATGAACGCCTACAAAGGCCTGGCCAGCGCTGCCTACCTGTCACTGTCCAGCGAAGACCCAGTGCTCACTGCCTTGGAGCTCAGCAATGAACTTTCCCAGTTGGCCAACATAGAAACTGAGTTTAAGGTGAGTTTAATGCTATTTGGGTAGCATCCTCTCCAAACTGGGCCTGTGCTCTCTGTTTGCTGACTCTGACCATTTCACTTGTGCCTTTTGCAGTCAGTTAGAGTTGAGGTCATTTACATGTCACTCGTAAAGACACAGTAGCAATTATTAAATTGTAAGGATTAAGAAAGAGCTGTTATTAAAACATTAAATCACAGAGGAGTCATAAATGGACCTCAGGGTAAAAAATAAAACAAGACAAAATGGTGGACTCTTTAAGCCTATGTGTACTAAGGACTTAGCCTATGAGAATCAAAACGTGGTGTTTACATGTTCATATTTTATTCAGACTGTCACACTAATATTGACCTATGTTGACTAATAACGAGGTCTGGCATAGACTCTGATTTTGACACATTTCCCTCTGTGATCAAAATGCTATGTGATTAATGTTCTTTTCCAGAGACACTTTTTAATTGCTTCATTAAATAATTCAGGGCTTAACGCCGATCCCCTGGAAGGCCGTAATAGTGTCTTAAAGAACATGTCTACATTATTAATGTTCCCACACAAACATCTTTAGGACTAATTTGGGGAGATTTCAGTCATGAGCCTAAAGATGGGCAGGGAAAAAGAAGGCAGAAACGGAATTTGACCGTCTTTCCGCCTCCAACTTCACTTCCAGGTTTTGGCACAAATTATGATCAAGCCCTAACTTTCGGTTCATCGTGATCATGGAGTGTGTGAAGTGGTAATTACTCGTACATAGACTGCGAGTGCAGAGTCATTCTCTTTAGAGGAACTCTTAGAGAAGCGCTCTAGCATGCCGTTTGAAGCTTGAGTGTTGGAGGAGCCACTTGGGAGAACTTGTCTAATCACTGATTCTCATGGCCAGTTTGTCAGTTCCTCTCATTGATTCAGTGAGCCGTTAATTGAAGCGCCTTTATTGAGGGTGCCGTGTAATCACTCCATCGTTATTCCCCAATCACTGCTCTCCACTGCAAGCTCACCCTTCGAACAATCAATGGCATCAGTCATCGCCCTTGTATCACGTTCGTATTTCAGAATTTACTCCAAAGCCATGATCATTGGGTTGTTTTTTATTGGTCTTTGGGACATATTACAGTTTTTATTTCAGTTACTAAGACAGAATCAGATAGAACCATCCGTCATCCTTGCACTGAGGGACTTTTCCTTCTTTTCAGCATTTTTGCTCCTGGCTAAAAACTCATTGTGTTTTTCTGTTCATAGGACAGTGAAATCATATGATCCAGTGTAAACGTACCCCTTTGAAGATATTTCAGGTTTTGAAAACAACATATCGCTGTGAGAAAAAAATGGTTGGGGGCATTATTTAAAAATAGGACAAATATATAATATGATATGTAAATACTTTTTACTATTTTCAATGAAGCATGGCCTAATAAACTTTAACATTGAACCTGATAATAAGAACAAGTTATCTTCTGTTTCTACAGAACGACTATAGAAAGCTGTCTATGCAATGTAAGGACTTTGTGGTTGGTGTGCTGGACCTGTGTCGGAACACAGAGGAAGTGGAGGCCATTCTGAACGGTGATGTGGACCACAACCCGCCGACAGAACACAACAGGCCCTGTCTTAGCCGTGTCAAACTGGCTATCAAATATGAAGTCAAAAAGGTAGAGTATGGCATTATTCAGACCTTAATGAATGAGAGTCTGTATGTATAGTGCTGTGCAAAGGTCTTGGCCCATCTAGGAGAGTAATTTTAGAGCTATGTATCTGGTGAGCATATGGTTAATAGTTCATTTGTGCGTAGGATAATCAGTCCTGTGTCGAGGTGCTGATGGAACTGAAATCCAAGCAATGAGAGCTGCACTGAAGAGAAGAGGAACCAAAATATAACTAGCAATCTTCTTAGGAGCTCATAATATAATCACTTTGTTTGATTAAATGTTGATGTCTAACAATATTATACTAATGACCTTCACCTTCAACCATAGCCAGAAGTCGGAGAAAGTATGAATGTTACATTACAAAATTAGTGTTCTCCTCCGAGCATGTTGAATCAAGTGATGCTGTTTTCGAAAACATCAGACCATTGGTAGTATCGTATCTTACAGATTATTATTTGGGAGGGAAACTGGGAAAAAAGCAAAAACAAAACAAAAACCTGGTCTGAAATCGCTTTTTATGTGAGTGAATGAATTGTACGGGAGTGAATAATGTGCTGTTATTTAATAATGTGCACTATTGTACAGACTTCTTATAGTCTTTCATAATCCTATTTGGTGACTATTTGCTTTCGTGCATTGTCTGACCATTCGTAAAAGCAAAAAACACACTGTCTGTCCAGATAGTCTGAAACAGTGGTCTGGAATGACCTAAGACTCTGTTTCTGTGCAGTTTGTGGCTCATCCGAACTGTCAGCAACAGCTCCTGACCCTGTGGTATGAGAACTTGTCTGGCTTGAGGCAACAACCTATTGGAGTGAAATGTTTAACAGTGCTGGGCGTGATGGTGGGTCTGCCTTTCCTAGCAGTTGCATATTGGATAATGCCCTACAGCAAGGTACAGTCCAGAACACCACAGTATGCACTTATATCCACTTTCTTATACCTTTGAAGTCGAAAAGTATAGGAGTAGAGACCTTGTGCTATTAGCTGCAGTAGTCCAGAGACCTTTTAGGACGTGTTTGAGTTTTGAGTGGTAATGTTTTGCTCTTCTGTTCCTCTTCTCAAGTTGGGGCAAGGTCTGCGTAGTCCATTCATGAAGTTCGTTGCCCATGCTGTCTCCTTCACCATTTTCCTTGGCCTGCTGGTGCTCAATGCTTCTGACCGCTTCTTAGGAGTCAAAAACCTGCCCAACGAGACGATCACTGACCACCCGCGGCAGGTGTTCCGCGTCAAGACCACCCAGTTCTCCTGGACAGAGATGCTCATTATGAAATGGGTGCTTGGTTAGTATATACAAAAATACTAAACCACTATTATACAAACCCCCATTATACATACTTTAGTACTGTATATTGTCACAGTCCAAAGAAAACCATATATCTTCATTTTGTTCTACATTAAATACAGTAAAGAATGATTGGCCTTTTCCTGTAAAGTTAATGTTTTGGAAAGGTTTTTTTTTTTAAAACAGTGATATATATTTATGAAATATCTTTACAGGGCCTAAGAATTTGCAAGGTGTTGAATCTATATTTCAGCTAAATGAAATCTTAATAAAAAAAAAATCTTAATCAAAAACATTACTACTTTTGGATGATTATAGGAACATCTGTATTTTAAAATTGTCCCCTAGAAAGATGGATGATTCTATAGCCTCCTATTTCAAAAGTAATCAGAAAAATCCTATATGATTATATTATTTGAAAGATAAAAAAGAATATATTTATCATACTATTTGTATTTTTGTACTATTTATTTTATACTATTTATACGAGTATACTATATACTATTATTTTGTCCCCGTAAAACTGAAATACTAAAAAGAACATAAAGTAAAATTACACGAGTTATTTATATACAAAATAAGAAATTATTAAAATGCAAGTGACTGCAAACTGTTCAAATGTTCAGTATCAGATCATTAACAGTCATTACATGCTTTAGCGCAGCTAGAAATTGATACCCTCTGTGATCTGATCGTCTGGCCAGGAATGATCTGGTCGGAGTGTAAGGAGATCTGGGAGGATGGTGCACGTGAGTATATAGTGCACCTCTGGAACATCCTGGACTTTGGTATGCTGTCCATCTTCGTGGCGTCATTCACAGCACGGTTTATGGCCTTCCTGCGAGCATCTCGTGCTCAGCTCTATGTTGACCTGTATGTGACGAATGAAGACCTGACCAATGTGTCTCTGCCTGCGGAGGTGGCCTACTTCACTTATGGTGAGAGCAGATTTATGGATCTGTATCTGAGTGTGTGTGAGAGAGAGGGAGAGGGAGAGAGAGAGAGAGAGAGAGAGAGAGAGAGAGAGAGAGAGGGAGAGAGGGAGAGGGAGAGAGAGAGAGACTATACCAAAGAGGAAGACTTTGCATACCAAAAACAGTCATAACCCACTGACATTGAAACCAGTGGTAGGAGTGAAAAAGAATCATTACAGTGGTACGTATAAAGGAGTGGGATATTTTAGGCAGCAGGTGAACAGTCAGTTGATGTGCTGGAATCAGGTGAAATATGTCAAGGGTAAGAATCTGAGTGACTTTGACAAGGACCAAATTGCTACGCTAGACAACAGGATCAGTGTACTTTCAGAACATCAGTCATGTCAAAACATCATAACATGCCAGTAGAGTTTTAATTGCTATGTGTGTGTTTCTCAGCAAGGAACCGATGGCTTCCCTCTGATCCCCAGCTCATTTCAGAGGGCCTGTACTCAATAGCCGTGGTCCTTAGTTTCTCACGCATTGCCTACATCCTGCCAGCCAATGAAAGCTTCGGACCTTTACAGATCTCCTTGGGTCGCACTGTGAAGGACATCTTCAAGTTCATGGTCATCTTCATTATGGTCTTCCTGGCCTTCATGATTGGCATGTTCAATCTGTACTCTTACTACCTGGGTGCCAAGTATAACCCTGCTTTTACCACGTAAGTCAAGACTTACATAAATGGTCACACTTTCTGAATAGTGCACTGTAAACTAACTGGTTGATTGTACACTTGATGGTGTCTCCTCCTTCTTCCTCAAATGTAATCGCCTTTGGAGACGTGTTTGATATCTTCTTTAGTTTTGCATTGAAGCTACTAAGCTCATGTATCTCACAAGGAATATAAACTTTCATTCTACCAACTGGAATTCAGCTCATTTCATTTTATTAGTAACCTCTAATAGACTTTCTGTGACTGTATGACACATAGTTATCTTTAAATATGGACTGAAATATTTAGCATAACTAAAAACAGTAGGCCTACTAGCATTCATCTTCAAGTCTGAGCTTTGTATAGAGATGACAATGTGTTGTAAAGTGCCAGAACCCACATAAGCAAGTCTGTTTGAGCTGACTTATCAAAATGGCATGCAGCTCTTGCACAGTGCTAATTGGTGAGGTAGAGCTACACTACTTTCAAAACGTCAGTTAACTGGCTTTGAATTACTATTTTAGGAATAGCCTGCTCCAGATAGTTAGTTCAAGTTTTGCTTTCTAAATTTAGCGCTGGCGCTAAAAGGCAAAACATTCGAAATCAATTGTCAAGTATTTTCCGTTAGTCTGGCCCTAAATCGTCTCTCAACTCACTCAAACTGCATCAAGTTCTTTGTTAAGTGTTAAAGGCTTTGTCTCTGTGATCAGAAGGTTGTGGGTTTGAATCCTAGGACTGCTAGTTTCACTGATGTATATATCACTGAGGTGCTCTTGAGCAAGGTATCATCTGCACACACTGTTCCTTGGCGCCCCCTGTTGGTGACAGCCCACTGCTTCACTTGTTGAATGGGTTAAATGCAGAGAAATCATTTCACATTGTTCACACTGTGTGGTGTGCCGTGTTCATGCGTGACAATAAGGGTCCGCTTTACAGACATTATGGATGTGGTTTGGGGCAAAGTATGGCTTACTGTATAAAAATGAAGAAAGGTTCATTACTCCTGCAGACTGATTTTGGATCAGATTCCTCTTCATTTAACACAGTTACTGCTGTGTTCCAGACCACATCCTCAAGTCTGATCCGCCTTAATGAAGAGTAAGTGCTGCTGAAACGTGATTGTCTCAGGGTTGTATTCAAGGTTATCGATTAGCCAGCTGAAACATGTTTTTATGGCATTTGTTCAGTTACTTCGCTAATAGGTAACCTCTTGTGGCTAGCACCGAGCACTTTTTTGTACTTTTCATGATACTTAGTATACTGTATGTACATGTGTTTTTCCTTCGCAGTGTGGAAGAAAGCTTCAAGACACTGTTCTGGTCCATCTTTGGGTTGAGTGAGGTGGTCTCTGTGGTCCTGAAGTATGATCACAAATTCATTGAGAACATTGGCTATGTTTTGTTTGGAGTCTACAATGTCACCATGGTGATTGTTCTGCTCAACATGCTGATCGCTATGATAAACCACTCTTATCAGGAGATTGAGGTAAGGCCAGCAAATTCCACCACATCTCATTTCCACTTACAGATTATTATCCTTTTGACTTTAATAAACAACATATTTTGCATTTTGCTGGCATTCGGTTTTTTTTTTTTTTTTTTTTTTGCTGTTACTTTTCAGTTCAGTAAGAGAAAAACGAGAAAAATCTATTTTGGAAGAATAATGAATTGAGAGCCTTTCTACAGTGGGCTTGAAATGAATTTCTATCCTTCAATAAAATGTATAGAATCAATGTAGATGGGAAAGTCTATGTCTTTTTGGGTAACAATTTAAAAACTGCTTTTATTTTGGTTAAATGCTATGGGGAATATGTGATATGAAGAAAGCTGTACTTGTCCTGTTATGACAGTCCTCAACCCACACTTTACATCAATCATTGCTCGCTAGCAGCTCAACACAGATTCACACACTCCGAAATCGCGCACTTGTGCACTTTAAGTGTGCAATTTTAGGGCATAGTGCGCTCACACTGAAAACTAAGCTAAAACTCAGTGCACTGAAAGAACCCGGATGCTGCACTGAAAACGGACAGAAAACTCATTGCAGACAGATAGACACTCTGCACACTAAACGGGTGCCATCTTAACCACATAGCGGAGGGAGCGGGACTTTCAACAAGTTTTTGAGTTGAATAATGGTGGCCAACAATGAAATGCAAGGCCAATCGGAGGCAACCAGTTTGTATAAATGTAAGTAACGTTAAAGTTAAAGTCAGTAGAGTTATTTTACTGATGTACACTGCAGTATAACCGGCAGATATTTTGGCGGCTGGAGAATCGCGAGCACATGTTTGTCCATCATTAAGCTAAGTGCAAAACGTTAGTTTAGAGCAGCACTTACCCATGGCAGTGTGCACTACAGAGGCAAGCGCTCAGTGCGCACTACATTTCAGTGCACTCACGTAAGTGCGCGATTTCTGACACCCCCTCTGTTCTTTGAGTGGTCTCAAGTAGGGTCTACAGAGAAAAGCTATGCACCTGGAGGGTTTGAGTGGTTAAAGCTTTATATATATGAATTAAATCGGTCTTGATGACATAGCTGATCGTTGTTATGGTGCTATTGGCCATGCTCGTCATGTACTTAGAAAAGCAGATTGTGATATGGATTACCATGATGCAATGATATTTAACTGGCCATCCATAGTTTATCAACTTTCTACTGATTTAATTGCAAAGGAAACGCTTCTTAATGCTTAATAAAGGTATTTAGGCATGCCCAAACTTTTGATAAGACAGCACAAAAGTCAATTGTTTCACATGAATGAAAAATATTACATTAGCACAGTCACTGCCAGAAGTGAACACAAAAAGTATAATTAATTGAAAAGAGGTACACTTTGGAATTCAATGCAGCACTTTGTTCCCTGTCTGTAATTTTGCTGTGCGAGTGGTGTTACCCGTCTGTGTGGCTGTAATAGCCTGTGTTTTTGTGTGCTCAGGAGGATGCTGATGTTGAGTGGAAGTTTGCCCGTGCCAAGCTGTGGCTGTCTTATTTCGACGAGGGCAGGACCCTGCCTCCTCCATTCAATCTGGTGCCCAGCCCCAAGTCCTTCTATTACATGGCCTTACGCACCAGAGCCTGCCTTGTCAAACTATGCAAGGCCAGAGGCCGTCGCCATGGCAGCCAGCGAGACATGGATTTGCCCACTTCTCAGACCAAGGTTGAACAGTCCTTGCTTTGTACCTCCTTATGACTGTATGACTTGCTGCTGTCTATAAACCTGATGTCATGCTGTTTCAGAAACAGCATAAGTGGTTTAGTGGGTGTAAAGAAGTTTATAATGATGCAGTACTAGCTTCTCAGCACGCATGTTGACTAACAAGACAGAGATAAGAGTGAATGATAACACGTAGTGGTCTTTTCTGGGCTCTCGATACATAAGCTGACATTTATCCAACATAAATGCATGATTTTAAAAAGGCAAACACATCAGTCATAGTGCCCATTGCTGCAATGATGAAAATAAAAATATTCTGAGAGTCTGAGATGCTAAATGTACAGGACTAAAACTTATTTACACTCAACAACATGTCATTTAACCAGGGGCTCCCTATCGTTGCCCATGACTGTAAGCTTCTATTGCTTTTTTGCTACATTAGTCCTCTTAGCTTCATTAGTTTACATTTGGGCTGGGGGTGTTGCTGAACTCACTACAAAACCAAACCCCTTCATTTTACCCCTTAAAATTACCTTAATTTCCAGGAAAAATGCACAGATTAAGGGATAAAACTACTGAATTTTCCTCTTAATTTTTCAAATTTGCCCCTTAAGTGATAGAACCTTCTGAATTAAGGCCTTATGTTTAAGATTAAGGGGTTTCACACTTTTAAGGTCAAAGTAGTTGAAGTTGAAGTTGAAGTTTATTGTCATGTGTACAGAGTACAGTGTACGGAGTACAATGAAATTCTTACTTGAACACCCTCTTCACAGATAGAAGATAAAGACATAAAAGACACGAAAGACAACACAGACAATGGATCGGTTCACAAATGAATGGGAACTTAATTCAAATTAGGCAGTCTGGTGTTTTTTCAGGGCTAAATTAAGGCAGGGTTAAGCTCATTTTTTGAAGTACATTGTGTTTCGTATTGTTCCTTTAATTAAATAACAAGACGTTTTGTACTTACTTTGCAAACTAGCTTCACAGGTTCCGATCTTACCATGCTCAAGACGAATTCACAGTGAGAAATCCCATCAAACACCCAACCAGATACCAGGTTTTTCTTTCCACTTTTCTCTATTTCAGACACTTTACTGAATTATTTGATATGTGTTACTACGCACTGACATGAATCCTTGTCCTTGAAATCACTCAAAATCTGCTCTCGTTTTTACCCGACTGGCTCGAACACAGAAGCTCATGAAGCGCCTTATCAAGCGTTACGTCCTGAAGGCCCAGACTGACAGTGAAAATGATGAAATCAATGAAGGTAAACCTAATAAAACACTCACTACAGCACCATTGCGTCAGGGTGCATTTGTCAGTGTGCTTTCAACTCATGATGTTCTTGATGATCGTTTTCACCCATTACACGTCTAGGCCATTACTGACTATTACTGCTGCTTTGCTTTGCTATTCAGATGTTGTTGAGAGGGTTAGGCATGCAGCATTCTAGTGGGTAGAAAATGCTTCTTTGGAATACAGACCCCAGGCCTATTTGTTCATGAACAACAAAGCCAAGCAATTCGGCCCTGAAGCATTTCTTTTGAATGCCAACTTGTAAATGGAGTATTAAAGTCTGAGGGTCTCTAAACAAAGTGAGTGCTTTACTTGACAAATGGTGTGATGGGTGGAAAGGGATATTGCAACTTTCAGTACAGTAGCTCATAAGACTTTAATCCGCTGTCTTTATAACTGGGTGAGTCTCACAGACCTATTAAGATATTATGGGGTAATTCACATTCAATGGAAAGAGATTGTTTTTTAGGAACTAATATATAAAGAATAGTACCATTTCTTGTGTAGACGTTTTTCTGAAGAAGTTAATTGGAGATTATTGGTAGTAAAATTCAGAGAAAGCTGATTTTGAAAAACCATGCCACTGATTGAAGAGCTCCAATTCGCCTCACTGACTGTCTGTTGACATTACAAGATCTGCAGGTATAAGCCTCCTGTAAATCCTTCTTTCCACTTCTTCTGTCATCTACAGAAGGAGCAGGAAGGGGACTTTAGTTTAGTGTGTCATTAAGATGCTCTCTGTTGTTATTTATTCATATATTTATTTATTGTTTTCATTTGATCTGTTATTGCCTTTAACCATGTTGCCTTTAAACTTTCATTTCCATTATCGGTATGAAAAGTATTATTATTATAATTGTTGTTATTTTTCTTCTTCTTTGTATTATTATAACAACAACAACAATAATAATTATTGGTGCATGGTAATGTCATCAAAACAAGTAATTGCACTTCAGTCGTTACATTACTTTGATAAATTATGCTTAATATGACCAGAAGGGTCAATCTTGTGTGTGTGTGTGTGTGTGTGTGTTTACACGTGTGTATGCACATTCAGGTGAGCTGAAGGAGATAAAGCAGGACATCTCTAGTCTCCGCTATGAGCTCCTGGAGGAGAAATCTCAGGCCACGGAGGAACTCGCTGACCTTATCCAGCAGCTGGGTGACAGGCTCAGTAAATCCACCAAGAAACCCTGAAGAACTTTCTGTTCTCTGCATCGCTCATACCAGCAATCCGAGCTGCACCCTGCAGGCTATGTTCTAGTCACTGTCTCTGAAATGCTACAACAAACACCATCTCATACTGCAGCTGCCTGTACTGTGTGTAACCTTTTTGATAATGGCATTTAGAGACCAAGGAGCAGTTTCTCAGACCAAAATTATTCCTGGAATTATATGGATTGTCCATGTTAAATCACTGCTGGCTCAATTTGCTTCTTAATGCCCAGCTTTAGTCTCAGACTTGAGTGGCCCGGAACATTCAATATTTAGACCTGCTACAATGTTGTCCTTCAATAGACGTATACCAAATTTGGGTGCTCAGGATATTCAGTGCAGCAGAGAAATGAGTGTTGCATGAATATAGAGATGAATATAGACTGGTGGATCAATAACACTGTGTTTTGTATAGAAAATAAAATTCATATGAAAACTTTATCATTTTCACTCTTATTGACATGCACACATTAGTTGTGTATGATGTCATGTACCCTTATATGTATTTTTGTATCCTAAACACGTCGAAAACTGGAAAGACTCTGGTGATATTACTACCAGTTTCTTCAAAATGTCTGCTTAATTAAAAGATCAAGACGTAAACAAAATCACTCATAATGGGTTTGGTGTGAATGCTCTGTTCCACAGATTTGGTGAGTAGAACCATATATCTGCCTCTAAAAGCTTTCTCACAGAAAGTTATTACAGGAAATGGTTGTGAAGATGCTGTCTGATGCCTGAGGAACTGGTTCACCATTGTTTTGGGAAGGTTTGGCACTCAAACATGAATGGTAGAGGGCTACATATAGGGCACTGTGAGGTGAAATCCTCTGCAAAGAAAGGATAATCATAACTCCTGGTTCCATTCACCACCACTGTAAGGAACCCATCTCAGTAGTAACACATCAAAGCACTCTGAGATACTTTGTGTCCTTCTTAATGACTGAACAATGCATTTGGTGAAACTGGATAAAATGTTTGCCTTTAATCGAACACTGAAGGCCTGGCTGGGCATACGCCTTCAAACGTGCTTAGTGTGCCATCTCCTGGCACAGTGATGTATCTACAAGGAAATGTCTTCAGAGCCTTTTAATTTAGTCAGCTAAAACTTATCGCACTCAAAACATCTGAACAAGTATCCATAAATAAGCTAAAATGGTGAAAAGGGGAAATGTGCATTTAAATTTGAGCTACTTCGCTGACTTCTCTGATGAAATCTCTTTTGTCATAGTCATTGCGATCTTGAATTAATGTGGTCTGGTGGCCATTATTTCACTGATTCATGAACCACCAATATGATTTTAAAGCACAAATATAACATTTCTCTCTCTCTCTCTCCCTCTCTCACATGCACACACACACACACCCCTGTCCCAACAGTCTACCCGATTTGTCTTTCTCCATTAGACAGCTCCAGCTCATTCAAAATGCTGCTGCCAGAGTTCTAACCAAAACCAAGAAAAGAGAGCACTCCTATCCTCAGGTCCTTGCACTGGCTCCAAGTTCGGTGCAGAATTGACTTCAAAACATTACTTGTGTACAAGTCCCTCAATGGTTTGGGTCCTACGTACATCTCTGATATGCTTGAAGTATATATTCCTGGTAGGTAGTGGTGAGAAAATCTGAAACTAGACCTGGTGAAATGGCATTTAGTCACTATGCAGCTCGCTACTGGAACAAGCTGGCCATTACTATCAGATCTGCACCGACTGTGGCCACCTTTAAAAAGTTGCTAAAAACAGCTTGATTTTCCTCTGCCTTCTCTTTAATATTTGCACTTTTACTGCACTTGAATGCTCTTTTATGTATTCCTTTACCTTCTTTTATTTACCTTCATTATATTTATATTTTCCATTCTGTAAAGCACATTGAATGGCCATCTGTGTATGATAATTTGCTATATAAATAAACTTTAACTCGAACTACGTGTGTTTAGTGAATAATTAGTTTTACATTATTTCCCATTTTCCACTCTCATTATTTTTAATTACACTGGTTTTGTACTGAGCCTTAAATGCCAATATACGTAAATAACAATGCAAACTGCTTAGCTGGCTTTATTACATATCATGCAAACAGCATTTCAGACTAAACTGTTTATTGACCTAATGCAAAAGTTCGTCACCAAGTTGAGGCTTACCTCTAGACTGTGAAGGAAGTGAGAGGCCTAGTTCACAAACCCTAAAAAACATGGGTGCGTCCCAATACTTTTGTCCATGTGTGTAAGTAGAAAGAAAAGAGATTTCAGTGTGAAATCACGCGAGGCTCTCTCCCATGCTCAGTTGTACAAGTCTGCCAGTCTGTGCAGGGCTGAAGCGCCAAGCCAACGTCAAAGCTATGAAACGTTCAAAGGGGCGAGGCTTCGGCAACCTTAGGATGATTGACAGAGCGGCTCACCAATCGGAGACGCGAATCCCTGCCGTCTCCATGGCAGTGAAAAAATGGAAAGCCCCGCCCCTCCGCCGGACCACGCCGCGCACAGCGAGAGAGAACCGGCTCCGACCCGGCGAGACAGCGACCTGCGAGCGGCCTGTGAGCCCCTTCTCTCGCATTAACCTCATAAACGCCTCGTTCATAGTGTACCGAGAATATGCAGTAAAAGGGTTATAGTCAAAAAAACTGCCAGAGACCTGCCCTCTTCCCAGCTGCTGGAAGAGGAGAGGCCCCGGAGCCCTGCCAGCCCAGCCGGCTAGCTTAGCCAGGTCCAGTCCCGGTTTTAAGATCTTACATTTTCGCGACGTCTTAACTTCATTGTTGTTTTGTGGACAGGACAGACTGACAAAATAATCGCTGTCATAAAACGGTATCTTTCCAACCAGCTGGCTGGTTTACCTCTGATTAGCTTAGCTTAGCCTAGCTTAGCTTAGTACGCAACGTTGAGTTGTGACGCTTGCTGGCTAAAGTTTAAAGTGCATTTACTATGTTTAACGACAACCACCTTTTAATAGTTTTCATTGACTTGTTTACTGCTTTTCCTAATCTATTAAGATTTTGTCACTATTTCAACTCTGTTGATTAGCCATTCGTCTTTTTCACCCGGTTAGCTTAGCATAGTGAGATTTTAGGCTGTAGCATGTAGCTCTTTTAAGTTGTCCATGAAACTTTCAGTTCAGATTTAACGTGCTTTGTAAGCTGTATTAAAGTAGATACTCTCTCAGTAGGCTTGACAGAAACAGTTAAAGACCTCTATTAAGAAATCTGAGGGTGAGAGTGGCAGGAAAACTCCCTAAGAGCCCTCCCACCCTCTAGAACTTTAGAACCAGTTGTTAGAACATGTCCTAAATTACAGTAATAACACACAGCACAGTAATGTTCTCTAAACATTAAAACGTTATCTAGTTTGCCCCTTCATTCGTAGCATATCTCGTCGATTGGCGTAGCTTAGCCTAGCACGTTAACTTAGCAGGTAGGGCTACTTTCTTTAACACTGAGGTGAGCTCCATCCTTTTTGCTTAGCTCCATCTTTTTTTTGCTGACCACAGGGTAAACTATCCTCCACTTGTCTTAGGTTAACTTTCATGTATCTGTTTTAAGCACTGAAGTTGACTTCTTAAGTTAGCTTCTTTTCCGAATTGTGTGGTCCACCTTAAATGGGACATGAGTTGCAAGCTGGTTCCGGATCAAGAGCCTGAATGACTGCTGCACTATTTAAGGTGGAACGGGGAATTTAAACTTTCGCTTCATGTTCAGTTCTCCTCCTGAACCAGATATCTTGCTCATGTAGCTTAGCATAGCCTAGCTACGCGTGGCTTGTATTGTACGGTTAGCCTGAAATGCTGTAGCGTTAACTTCAGCTGCCTCTCTCTGGCAGGTCCCTGATAACGACACGCTGAAAGATGGCGGACGACCCGAGTGCAGCCGACAGAAACGTGGAGATCTGGAAGATCAAGAAGCTCATCAAAAGCCTTGAAGCAGCCAGAGGGTGAGAGAACCGTCCAATATTTTTTAGGAGGGGTGTCTCCAGCCAAACCCGTCCTGCTTTTTGCTTGCTACACCACAGCCACATGCTGACAGCCCGGTTTGCTGACAGCTGTTGAACGTGGTGTGAGGAATATGGCAAAGGCCCCACTCTCAGTTTAGTTCTTGGCAGCAGACTATGGTTTTAACCTCTATGCTTAATGACTTCAAACGTTAAAGGTTTGTCAAATAACAGCTGAAATTCGAGCTGGCAGAACTGCAGCCTAATAATCTACTGCCCCTTAACCCACTTAGGAAGATCAGCTGTTGCTCAGCTGGGTGTTCCCTAAGTGCCATTCCATTGTTTAGGACTTGTTAGAGTGGCGGGGTCAGTGTTGGTCCTTTCACAGTAGATCAAAAATCCATTTTTGATTTGTCACTGGGTAACATGTAGGCTGTTGTACTACCTCTGCTTTTTCTCATAACAGACGCTTGATATAGATTGCAGTAAAAATAAATCAAGCCTAATCGCTATTTCTTTATAATTGAGTGGATTGATTTCAAGGTCGCTAATGCCTGGCCAAGAATATGTTTTGCTATCACCTGTCATAAATTGAACCAGAGTTTTGCTGAAAGCAGTCCGGGACGCGCCTTTTTTTGGGCAGACTGTGCTATATTTGTTTACTGACCACCTGCGTGAGAATGGAGTGTAGTGTTCACACCTGTTAAAAAAAGAACTAGAGTAAAGGTTTGAGGGATCTGGACCAAACAGATTACTTTTGAAAATGCCCTATAAATTGGTTATATAAAAGATATATCCATTTGTTGAGTATTAGCTGTGATTTCACATTGATATTGGCAGATAATTTAGCAAATGTATTAATCAGTATGTTTGGACAGTGTATATTTAAAACTGCTATTTGATCACAACTGTACTGTACAGAAGATGAGCAGAATGTTTAAACCGTGGCCCTGATGTACATTTATCTCAAATAATCCAACAGTAGAAGGCTCTGACAATTTGTCCTGTTTACATGCTCGTAACCTATTAAGACCATTGATGTGCATGTGAACTTTTTACCAGACACCAGCCTGATATGGTCTGGTAAAATGAATATCTCTACACTTTAAGGCTGTTTAGAGGTCATCTGTGAATGTAGTGTATGGAAATGTGGCCCCTGGCTTGGTGAGCCAGGTCTGTTGTGTAAATGTTACATTATTTAGAATTGGCTTTTGGTGCTGGAGGGCTTGATTGCCATGTGCTTTGGGCTTCTCTGGGGGTAAAAATACAATTGCTAACCTGCCCTCATATCATGAAGGACTCGAGTATAGTCTGTCGGATTCGCTAACCTCTTTTTATTCTTTTGTAACTTGCAGGAATGGCACCAGTATGATATCCCTCATCATTCCACCTAAGGACCAGATATCCCGTGTGGCTAAGATGCTGGCTGATGAATTTGGTACAGCCTCTAATATCAAGAGCAGAGTGAACAGACTTTCAGTGCTGGGTGCAATCACCTCAGTACAGCAGCGACTTAAACTCTACAACAAGGGTACGTAAGGGGTGGGGTTGGGGACTCTGACCTCACAATGAATCAGTTTAATGATTATATAGGGAACTACTCAGTGCATCACTACCTTCATGCGCGCTGAATGCCCAAATAAGATTGGTGAAGCTAATTTCACAGTAGTTCTTAGAGTGTAGAACATTCTTAGAGTGTAGATGCAGATTCAGACCTGTATATTGCATTTCTGTACACTTTCTAGGTGTTATATTGTTAATGATGCGAGTACTAGCATTTGAGATTTTTCTTTCCTGAATTTTGAGCAGTTTAAAGCAAAGTTATGAAATATGAAGAATATATTCTCAGTATACTGTACTATATGATGATTGCTATTCAACTTTAAGGACATTTATGACCATGTTAAGGCTTTTATATTAATGTTTAATATTAATATTAATGTCCTGTCCCTTCCATTGAAGTTCAGGACTTGTACCTAATCTGCTTAACAAAGGCTTTTAAACAAACTCGTGGAGCCGGTTCCAGCTCTAAGTGCATCGTCATTAAAACAGAAGGGGTACACAGAAGAAAATCTGATTTCATAAATGTAAATGATTCATATGGAATAAATAAACTGTGGGTAATGGAAATATGACACTAGTGGTCTCAGATGTTTTTAGAGGCTGCATTTAAAAGTAACATCTAGTTGTAGTGTCCTTTCATATTTGCTTTTTATTTTGCAGTGCCTCCTAATGGTCTGGTGGTGTATTGCGGGACCATAGTGACGGAAGAGGGCAAAGAGAAGAAAGTAAACATCGACTTTGAACCATTTAAGCCAATCAACACATCCCTTTATTTATGTGACAACAAGTTCCACACTGAGGTGAGACTAATGTCCATTTTTTATGCAGTCGGATGGTGGGATGTTGGTTTACATTTAAAGTGTGTGGATGACTAGGGTTAATGATTGTTCAGGGGTGCACTGATCTCAAAGCTTTTTCTAAATTAGTTCTGAAGATTGTTTGGATCGATTATTTGCCAGTTACAACTGTGCACCTCTATTTGACAAATATTCTTTGAAATATTGTACATTTTGAATTTGAGCCTATATTTGACTTTCCTGTACCATTTCTCAGGCATCGAAATATTGCACCACATTACAAGTGGCTTTTTAGTCGCTGATAAAAGTTTTGGGCATGAGTTTAGTTTCCTGGAGGCATGATTGTCTTATAAGGCTAAACTCTCTTTACTGTTGTACCCCTTCAGGCGCTCACTGCGTTGCTCTCAGATGACAGCAAGTTTGGGTTCATTGTGATTGATGGCAGTGGTGCTCTTTTTGGAACTCTGCAAGGAAACACAAGAGAGGTGTTGCACAAGTTCACAGTGGACCTACCCAAAAAACACGGTAAAATGTTATTTACGCTCATCAAACTGAAACCAAACCATGTTTGTGATAAAGCTATAAAGGCTATGTTCACTTTTCAAGCCTCTGATGTATGTAATTTTTTGGTGTACAGTAATCCCCCACTTTTCATGGGGGTTACGTTCCAAGAACACCCGCGTTTAGTGAAAAACCACGTTGTTTTGTTTTTAAAAAATGCCTATTTTGTAGTGTAAACACTAAAAATGCCCCCAAATATGCTCCCAGAACCCTTTTTTTTATTTTAAACTGTGTAATGCATTACCCTTAAAGAAAATGTAAAAGTGAGGCGAGGTGAATGGGTCTCCTTGTGTGAAAACATCTAGAAAAAATATATTAATTGCCGCAAAAAAGGCAGAGGATATTTGCAGGTCTGTGTTGTTGTGGGGATTTTCGGGTAAAACTGAGTTCGGTTCTCAAAAATAATCAGTGTGTGACTGAATCTGTGACTCATGATCGGTGTAAAACTGGGGGTTTGCTGTAATCTGATCTTTCTGCCTTATTTGAGTGTGAATGGACCGTACACACGTGCCGAGTAGTAACTTATTTGTGTACATCAGGGGCATCGAACTCCATTCCTGGAGGGCCATGGTCCAGCACGTTTTGCCGATTTCCCTTTTCAGAAACACCTGGTTCACCTCGTCAGTTAAGTGTCAGGTTTAGTGAATGCGTTTGAGGAGGAGAACAGTCATACTGTGCTGGATTCCGGCCCTCCAGGACCGGAGCTTGACACCCCTGGTGTAAATCGTGATGGCAATTAATGAACAAACTAGCGGAACGAACCTTCATCACAGATCCTGCTCTTCATGATGTGAAAAAAGGCAGAATTCGGGCCGAAGTGTTTACCTGTTCACTGTGAACCTGTATCGCTGTACTTTACAATATGTGGTCTACTTTACATCTGTATCTGTTTGGGGTGTTGGCTCACCCTTCTGCTTTCTGCGCTTCTCTCAGGCAGAGGAGGTCAGTCTGCCCTGCGTTTTGCCCGTTTGAGGATGGAGAAGAGGCACAACTACGTCAGAAAGGTGGCAGAGACTGCCGTGCAACTGTTTGTATCCAATGACAAGGTCAATGTGGCTGGAATGGTTCTTGCTGGATCAGCGGACTTCAAGACCGAGCTTAGCCAGTCGGACATGTTTGACCCGGTATGTACCTTTGCATGCGTGACTAATACATGGATAATTATGCTTTTGAGTACGTTCTTAAACCTATAGTACAGACTGTAAACAACCAGTCCATAATAAGGAAAACACTTAAATGCAGGGCTTAAAGTATTCCGGCACCGTGCCGGATCTTCGGCGTGCGGCCATGAGGGGAAAAAAATTATATTTTAGAGCCTGCGCATGCAGTTTAATATTTTAGAGCCAATTTATTTCACCTACCAATCATATGAGAGGAACGCAGCTTTAACTAACGTTACAAGCCAATCA
>JBBPDC010118064.1:0-25780 GCA_037974485.1 Hemigrammopetersius urotaenia
AGAACTGAAAACCAAGAACAGAAAACAAAAGCAGAAAACCAAAACAGGGCACGGCTACATCAGCCCAAGCCGTGACAATTGTTTACAATTTTAGTTTCCCTCAGGAATAGTTTGTAACTTGAAAACGTTTTGTTTACAAATTTTGTTTACAAATATTAGATATATATTATATATAATAATATAATATAATATATTTATTTATTTTTCAGACATTTATAGTTTAATTTGTTATGTTCATATTTATGTTTATTCAGGGTTAAATAAATGGTAAGAAATGGTAAGAAATGGTAAGAAATTGTTCTTATTAGTGTGATATTTTTCTACACAAACTGAGGGGGAATGTGTAATTATTGGCTAAAAAAATATCGGCAGCATGTATCGGCCATCAGCTCACCCGGCTTTAGAAAAACCCATATCGGTCGACCGCTAGTTCCCACACATCTTTGCAATTTACACCACCTGCTTGGGCTTGATTATCCATTCTCACCGTTTCTCCCATCCTTCCCACCAGACAACTACAACGCCTTGGCATGCATCTCGGCTTGTTTATCAGGCATATCCACATGGATTAAGGATCACCACCTACAGTTAAACCAAACTTCCTGTTCATTACAATATCAAAATGAAAATCATCTCATCACACCAGATTTTGAGGATCTCTGACCACATTGCATCCGTCTCTTGGTCATGTTAGTTTGCCTTACACTACGTTAAAAAAATCATGCCAACTCACACCCTACACACCAGACAAGCCCAGTCCAGATTCTTAACATTTATGTTTCCCCACTGGCAGAATGAGCTGCCAAAGGTGACCAGAGCGGTATAATACCTCCTGAAGACTCATCTGTTCAGACAGTATCTCCTCTATCTTCCTTGCATTACTCCCTACATATCGATTGTAGCACTTATAGCTCTCCTTTAGTTCTCACATTGTCCAGAAACTTTTTATAAGGACAAAGGTATCGTCCAAATGAATGCAAAGTAAAAAAAATACATAACACGTCTGTGTACGCTTTGTAATCCTTACACATTAATGGCTTGGCAAGAGCAGGCATGTTCACAGCCTCCCGGTGGTGCAGTGGCAAAGTGCTGGTCACTGAAGATCAATCAGTGTCTCCAAACACTGGTTTTATAGTAACCATGCAATAACACTTTTTATTAGGCATCTGGTTTATATTATTATTCTTTTCATAGCCAAAAAACAGTGCTGCTTCTCGTCTGAGCTCGTGAAGAAATTTGGGACAGATCCAAAAATCCCAAAATGTCTGTTAATATCTGGAGTTTTTCAATTGGTTGATCAGGAGCCAAGCATTCACAATCGATCATTTTGCCCATAGACGTAATTTCTTTGAACACTGGCCATTGTGACCTCATGTCACTCTGCAAGCTGAGTGCCAGAGCTCCAGCACAGAGGAGAAATCACCCGTTAAGCACACAGCTTTAGGGGACACAAGTCCTATGACCCGAACAAGTCGAACATTTTGAGAGTTCAAGTCTCATATGCAACTGTCATTTAGGTTATCAATAAGGAAACAATTTGTTTGTGTTAGCTAGAGCGGTTTGAAATGAGTTTCTGCTCCATTTTAGCTGACCCTTTCACTCCCCCTGTTTTTAGCTACTTCGTATCACTTTTAATGTTGATTGTTTTAACCCTTTCCGCATTGTTTTCTGATTAACTCTCTACTCACACTGCCTAATTTGCCAGTTAAATAAAAAGCTTTGCTTAAATTGAAAGCAGGCTACCTGCCAAATCTGAGATGACAATTTAATGGCTAGGCCCATAGGCAATGTCTATTGTGATGACAGGGTTAAGCTCTCCGTCTCTTAGACGTCTGTAGACCTACGAACCATAGCATCACCAACAGGTTTTGAGAAAAATGAACGAACAATTTCATTAAGATTTGGGCTGATTTACCTCTAGCCAAATCTGTAGAATTCTCACACCAGACAATCAAAGCTAATTCAAAGTAACAATTAAGAAATTTTAACAGGTATGAGGTATGTAGTGAAACTGTATTAGACTAAATTGCAGTTGTAGTGTAGAGTATAGTAATGTAGAGTCTAATGTTATCTTACTAACATTATCCAGTGCTAACACTATCCCAGAGGAAGTGGCTAGCTAGGTTAAGTAGCCTAATGTGATCCAGCTGTCCAGTTAATTTTAATGCCATTGCGTTTTCCAATCATAGGAACTGTGCCTTTCAAGCTACCATTGTTCTTTTTGTTATCAGGATGCATAAAAGCACAAAAGAAAAAGGCAGATGACTCCTTTTTCAAGTCAAGTGGTGTTGCAATGTTGTTAACTGTTAATTTTCCAAGGTGGTGATGTGGTCTTGTTTTATATGATAAGAAAATATTTTAACACGCAAGTCAATGCTTCATAGTAGGACATAATGATGCAGTATGTTATAGCATGACACCATGTTGTGCATTAAAACCTGATGTTATTTGCATAATGTTGACAGAGGAACACAGAAAGTGCAGAGATACAGGAAGTTAATTAGGATTTGGTACTTCAATTAAGGATAAATTACCTACAACTCTCTCCCAGTAGCATTCTCCCTATTAACTAATTCACCCTTGACTAGTATTCCTTTGTGAAGAGTTTTTTTTTTTCAAAATTGTGTATTGCTGGTTTACAGAGTCCTTCAGAAACTATGCTACAGGGTGTGAAATGCTGCACGGTGCTACAGGGTGTGAAAACCTGATTTTTTTATAACTTATAACTTACCTAAAATATACATGATTACATGAATGTGCATTGTAACAATTGTAACAAAAAAAACAAACTAAGGTGCCTATAATTGTAACAAAAAAAAACCCAAACTAAAGTGCCTATAATCCACCTCATATGTCTATATCTCTCTGCCAAAATAAAAAGCCTTGGATAACCTTCCCCCAACTCATAGTCTTTAACTCAAGGTGGCCCCGCAGGTCATTATTAAGCTGTGTTCACTAATCTGAGCACTCTTTAAAGGAGAGATATTTGCAGGCAAGTCACTTTTAAATCATAGCGCCTAAAAGAGTGCACAGACAAGCTGTTTATCAGTAAAACATAGACCTTGCTCAGTAGTGCATGTTATTTCAGTAGCTGTCACTGACTATACACGTTAGTAGGAACAGCAGCAAACACTAGACCCAAACAAAGTAACGTGTTTTCTATTTCCCTCTTGTAAACAATGTCAATTAAAATGTTTTGCTAAGACACAAACATTTATCTACAGGCTGTTGCTGCTGTTGTTGTTGTTGTTGATTTTATAGCTAAGTAGGGTATCACATTAACACTCTTAGCTGCCGCAGTCAACGTATGTGCCCTGTTCATTATTACTGTCCCCTCCAGTCCAGGGAACACAGCTTTGTGTTGATTCTGTCCCTTGGTTTTCATATTAAATTACTTGTAATTGTCATTTTTCCATTTTAATTATAAAATTATGCTTCAAAGAGAATTACATACGCATCTAATTTGACTTGTCTATACTTGTAAACTACTAAATTCCACTGGTAACTGGGAAATATTTTAATGATTAACGGAGTAATTATTTCTTATTTCTTGCTCTTCAGAGACAGCTTTTGACAAATTGCTAACCACTTTGTCACCAGTTTCCTGAAGCATAAGCAGCAAGATATGTACATGATATTCCTTTCAGCACTTCATTACAGAAACTATTGAAACTTGCAGATAAAGCCTGTGCTGTTTACGCCAGTGTCCCTCAAATTAGGCTAATAATGTTAGCATATGCTAGACCCCTTTGTTGATTACAGTCATCTGTTTTAGCCATACAACCTAATCCAACTTTCAAATACCACAGAAACCAAGCAATATAACAAGAACCCATAGAGGAGATGTCCGTTTGTGAGGGAAAGCAGAAGGAAGAGACACTTCTTGATGCCAAGTACTCACAGCCAAACAGTGTATGCTTCTTCTGGGTGGTCAGGAATTGTGAGCTACTTACCAAACCTCTTGTAACCAAAGGATTGCACTTCCTCTTCATCATTGAAATCGTCTGCCAAAAGACAGAATGATAATGCTGTTAGACAGTGACAGTTTTGATTCCGCTGCAAAGAACTCACATGGAACTTTAAAAAAACAGGATCAAATGTTCATTACTAGTATAAACAAAATTGTCAACATTAAAAAGCAAGTGAAATTATGTGAAAAAGAGTATGTTTTCAAATTCAAATGAAAAGGCCTGGAAATGTCCGAAGTCTTACTTCAGCAAATCAACAATAAAATAAACAGGACTGGATTACTCTCAAATGAAAATTGTCAAAGTTGGTTGTCTAATAACAGTATTAATATTCTAAGGTCACCAGTACTTTGCTTAAACCTGTGGTCTACTGTCGGGAATCCGAGTGCTGAAAAAACACCAGTTTGAATATCAATCCTCAGGTTAACAGAATGGCACCATCTTAATTTCCTGTCCTGACTTTAAAGTTCAGTGCAGTGGTTTTCAAGGCAGCCATTCCAGGACTCTTTTATGTGAGTACCACGCCCACAGGAAAACACAGGGGTGACGCTAAGAGGGTTTTATGTGTCACTTTTGTAGGCCTGAAAAAATAAAAACAGAACATATTTTTCTGGGGTCTAATCCCCCTCTCCTGAAACACACACACACATACACTGATGCCGAACCAGACCCGCAGGTGGGTGTTGTTCTAGTGAAGAGACCAGCAGAGAGTGACCTCAGGCATAACAGAGCCCCTTCGCACACTCAGACAAATACAAATACGTTCACCACACACAGGGAGCACAGCAAATAACATTCAGCAAGGCCCTCCACGTGCCGAGAGATCCCACATGATCTGGTCATGACTCATTTCACTATTGTTGAGTATCCTTTTCTGGGTACTCACACATCTGCAGGTGTTGTGCAATCATGTAGAGTGCAAGTGGAGACCCCTTGAATTTGCTGGTGTAAAAGCAGCTTTCCACACAAAATTCATAATTTATTTACAGTGATGTCACTTTGCAGGAATTTAGTTATGGCTGACGTACTCGTAGTTGGAATAAACAGCAGTGAATTAAGTAAGTGAATCTAAATAAAAAAGGCTTTCTTCAAGCTCACCTGGTTATCAAATGAATACTAACTCAGAACAGATGGTTACAGAACAGAGTACTTTTTAAATATATATCATTAAACAGTTTCCTGAATTTGAACCTTCAATTCTGTATTTCTCTCAGTATTACAACATTCAAAAAGTACTAATACACAAAATTAGAAAGGGGTGTCTGGATACTTCTGGACATATACCAAATGTTGCACCTCAAAGAGAAACAATGGCACAGGATAACCGCAGCAAATGCTTTACTGGGGGTATTCATATAAGTGGTACGCAAGCAAGAATTGGCGCCTGTGGTACGACAAAATGTGCACCAGTTTTCAGTCTTCACTGCCCAAATGCATACCTAATTTGAGTAATTCATACTGGATCTCTAGGTACCACCACTCAGGAAAATCTTAAAATAATAATGACGTTTTAAAATATGGTTCCTGTCTTGCTTCCGCACCAATCAAAATTCAGTCAGAACTGATCTCATGTCAGTGTTTCTGTCACTGCGTGCCCCGCCCCCTCGACTTTATGGCCTGAGAGACCCCTCGTCAAGAGAGGAGTGATCTGGGTGAATTTGGGTGAGTACCAATTCATTAATGTAGGTACTCATTAGAGCACTACAGCAAAACAACTGTGTCAACCCCTGGGTATTATCCTTATTTTCTTTCATGCTGGTTTTTATTATTCTTCATCATCTGCCTCAAAAGACATTGGGGATCAAAACCGTAGGCAGGTACATGCAATATTCCAACCACTACTCAGACACCAACAGCCACGCCACTGTGCCAATAGGTGGCGCTATAACAAACACTGTTGCATCGAGTCTCAGCAACTTTGAACCGTACGTCCGATTTTCAAAATTCTTGATGCATATTAGTCCTCGGCATCAGTCGAATCAAATGAGACCACGCCCCCGATTAGATTTTTTGCTAATTTGCATAACCAACTTTTGCAAACTAGTCCCTGGGTCTTCAACAAATCTGCACAATTGTTGTCTTGTTGAAATCGCAAGACACCCATGGTCAATAATTTGCAAACAGCATGGCTGCCATATGCAAATTAAGCTTGTCAGCTTAGCATACAATTTGTGTCCATGTTTACCACTTGGTGGTGCTATGACAGGTCACAAAGCACTTATTACACAAAATTATCTTGCCAGCCGTGTGGCCAATGAGCTCCCAAACTTGCATACCACACCAGAAGACATTACTTTAGCACATTCTCCAATGTATAGCATGCGACCGTATCATAAAATACATTGATGATATCAGCCGAAGGGGCGCCAAAAATTTCTACATGGAAAAAAATCAAGGTTACTCAGGCCAACGATTCTCAAACTTGGTACATTTGTTGACATACAAGCTTAGATGATGTATTTCAAATTTGATCCATTTTGCTCATTAGTGGCCGCTATAGCACACATTCAACAATGACGATGGTTTTTCGAACAGAAATCATGAGATATGAGACATAGAAATAAAATATCTGGATGTAACTTCAAAACTTTGCAAATGTTTTACATAACTTTCTGTCTTTGGGCATAATTTGCATATACTTTGACTAATGGGGGGAGTTACAGTAGATAAGTGCTATATTTCGTCCATGGTCTGCACATTTCAAACCAGTCTAACTCATGATCCGTTCAAGATAAAAGAGTGGCACTTGCATAAAACGGTCAGTCCGCTAATTGTTAAACTTTCATGCACTGCAACTTGTGGCTTTTGGTGACATCACTTCACTCTGATTCATGCATAAACTGAAATTTCTGAAACAATGCATCTCTATTGTAGAAAACATTGTGAAAGGCTTCCACATTTGTGTCTTTCAACGCCTTGTAAATTTCATATCATTTTGTCAAAGAATGGCTAAACTGTAGGCCAAAATGCGTGCGTGATCATTACACACAGAAAACAATTGAGGGATACTCCTGGGATTTCAAGGCACATGTGTCTCAAAACATGTTTATATATTGTTATCACTAGAATAAGCATGCCAAGTTTCGTAAGTGTAGTCCTGGCTGCTTAAAAGCTGTTAACGCATACTTCCGAGTTATATTGTGTATGCTGTTGCTTAATCCTGCATTCTGGCGCCGAATTCGATGGGAGCCAATCAGATTACAGATCAAAGAAGAAAAAAAGGAGCCAATCACGGGCAGCTGTATCAGGATTAAGTGGTGCAGAAAGGAGAGGGAGGGAGAGAAGTAGCAGAAAGCTAACATGCTACACGCTATAGTTTTTGTATAACTATAGCAAAGTTACTTAAATGGTATTGGTGGTATAAAAAAACACATTTTAATAGGTAAAAGAGAGAGAGAGATCAAAAGCTCAAAGAAATGGAAAGAAAAGAGAGAGACTTTGTCGGCGTGCGCGAGTCAGGCGCCATTTTTAAACTTTATCAGCACTGTGTGTGAGATTAGAGACCCGACAAGTTCAACACCCAGGGGCCCATCTCCATCAGTCAGTTGAACCCAGAGTCGGATCCTGAGCCCATGACAAAGAGGGTAGAAGCGAACCTGAAAGTCCAGTTAGCTGGATGGTGAGCCACTTCCAGACAAGCAGATCTCCTTCTCATTCCCCAGTGTGGTAGGACAGAATTGACACAGACACAAATGAAATGGGTCCCAACAATAAATCTAAGCTCTGAGCTCAAAGACTCAAACTGAACACCAAGCACTTTCATTGGTGTTAAATGCATTTGCTGTTTATGGTTAACTGCCCATTTTTTCACAATTCTGCTTAACATATAAAAGCTATCTAAAGTTCATTTGTGTGTGTGTGTGTGTGTGTGTGTGTGTGTGTGTGTGTGTGTTGTTGTTCAGTATTGTTATTTAACCCCAGGGCTCTTGAGCATACTTCAAACCTTCTGAAACTGGTCCATGTTAGAAATCATAGCACAGCAATGTGCTCTAGGTTGCATGGAGAGCACTACACTCGTAGCTCAGACGGGGTTTACATAAGGTTTGCTCTTTTTTTGCCAAAAACATTTAAAACCATATCAGTGGCTTTTGCTTTTAATGGGTGTAAATGGTGATATCGCACCAATGGCACTGTTTTCCTAAAGCGAATTAATTGCTATAATTGCTCTCTCTTGCGTTACTGGCTTTGTCAGTAAAAGAGAGACCTCTATAACATGTTCCCTTTTCTCATTGTAATCTTTCAGATGCTACAAGTTGTAATTTGTGGTAGCATCACTTCACCCAATTTCTGCAAATACAAAAAAACATATGAAATATTGTCTCTCTGAGTGTTGCATCATACTTTATTTTATATGTAATTTGGAGAAGAAGCACAAGAACATGTCCCAAGTGTCATCGGCCACTGGGAGGTGCTACAGCAGGATATTTGTTCATCTTCTACGTACTTCATGAATGGCCTGTGCAGCTCAAAGCGTTCTAACCTGTCAGCATTGCTGTTTGGAGGGCTGGACGCAAACAGCTTGGACCCTCATCGCCACTCGCTGCTATAATTTGTATTTTTTACATTTCTATTTCATATATGGAGAGAGGGAGATTGGGGAAATTATTATGTATGAGTGTGTCTGAAATCGCACACTTGCACACTTCTAGTGCGCAATTTTAGGGCATAGTGCTGAAAGTACCTGGATGGTGCACTGAAAACAGCCAGAAAACGCAGTGCGGAACGATGGACACTATGCGCATTGAACGGGCGCCATTTTGACCACGTAGCAGAGGGGGAGGGACTTTCAACAAGTTTTCGAGTTGAGTAATGGTGTGCAACAGTGAAATGCAAGCCCAAGCAGAGGCAACTGGTTTGTATAAATGTAAGTAACATTAATACAATTATTTTACTCATGTACACTGGGGTAAAACCAGCAAATGTTAGTCCGTCACTTCCACTAAGTGCAAAATGTCAGTGTTCCATTTAGGACAGCACTTACCCACAGCAGTGTGCACTACAGAAGGAAGTGCTCAGTGCGCACTACACACTACATTTCAGTGCACTGATGTAAGTGTGCGATTTTGGACACACCATATGTTTGGAGATTTTTGTGGTAAAAATAGGAATTTTCAGAATTTTTATCTGCTGCACCTCAGCAACCATTACTAACCAACTAACAACGCCATAGCAACCATCTAGCAACGAACACTTATTATTCTTTTTTTAACTAAATTTGATGTCTCTTCTCCTACAGTTTTTGAAATATTAAAATGCATCCAGTGTCAATACATCCATTCATATCCGGTGTACTGCACATGTATACAGGTTTTTATGCGGTTAATCAGGGGTCGTGTATTGATCATTTAAAATGTATCATGTGTCCCATAGACTTTAGTTCAAATAATGCGGGGGAATTGTGATGTCAAACGTGTTTCTGCTCCGTCACGGCTCCCTCTCCCCTTAACTCTACAAAAGCTGGTCCTTCTGAGGTCTGCACAGATCAATTAAATATGTGTCACTGTTAAAATGAACGCATAGACACATGTGCGGTCCCCAGTCCGTCTGTAGCCTATGACCCCACTCTCTCTCCATTCAAAAGTTTGAGTACATGCCATTGCCAAATATCGGCAGCCTTCTGATTGTGAAGAATCGGAGGCCTTGTCTTGTTTACCAATGTTTTTACATTACCCCCAAAAATATGAGACTATAAGTAACCACACAGCAACACATTAGCAACTAATTAGAATACCAAAGCAACCCACTACAGTTATCATAGCAACGGGCTACCTACACCTGCCATAGTAAGCACCTAGCAACACCATAGCAAGTTTTAGCAAACGCCAAGTCTTATTTGACTGGCCTAAAAAATTCCATCAATCAACAACCTGCTCAACAATATGCGATGGAGATGTGTTGAACTGCGTGAGGCAAGTGGGGGCCACAACAGATACTGACTGGTTTTCTGACAGGAGTCAAGACTTTTGAATCATACATGGATTTTAATGAGACATTTGGGCATTTAATAAAACTCACCAAAACGTCATACCAAAGTGGTGTGCAAGCAAATAATCACTACTAAAAACCAAGTAAAATTCAAGTATCAGTCATAAACAGTTAATGGCATTTGAAAACAAATGAGTTAGAGGAGTTTTTGGAATATGCGAACTGTCGAAGCAGATCTATTTTTCCCTCGCGGAGCGTTCCAAAATCTGGGGGCTTGACAATAAATGCCTCGTGTAATAAGAACGCTATTGCTTGGGGGAGTTCTTATTTGTAATAAATCGTGTAGTTGTGAGTACCAAACTGTTGCGGTTTACTAAATCTACGAATGAGTAAAACGTCTTATAGTAAATACCTGCGCCTGTAATTGTGGACTCACGTCGAACGTCTTGTAATGCGCGTGCCCGCACAGCGGGATGCTTCTGTCGGCATGGGTGCTGAATTCGGCACAACGCACTCCCTTGCGGTAATTACATCAGTTTTGTGGAAATACACTGAAGCGTTTTATTTAGTTATATAATCCAGGCATACAAGTTTCCATTTCTTACACACACAGGGGGCGCTATGTGTTTATACACCTTTATGTTCGTAGTAACTTCCATATATATCATGGGAATATAATGTACACAAGAGTTTTAAGCAGCCGGACGTGTAAACATAGCACGTGTAAACAGTGACAGGATGAGTCAGACCAACTATTTTTTTTAACTGTCTGAAATTTGGCAGTGCGACTAAACACACGAACACTCGGTCAACCAATCCTGACACGAACGCTTTAATGACAACCAGATGCTCCACATGCAAGAGTAACAACGGAGATGATGTTGACTTTTGTTCGCTCCACCTTAAAAGCTCCAGCGGTTACAGTGTGGTGCCTGCACAACCACCAAACTGGAACTGCTACACCATTTAAGGTGGAACGAAAAAATCAAATAAAAGCTGGACAAATAACTCCAATACAGTCGTGTAAAGTGACACACATTCCTTACACGAAAAAAAGGAAAACCAACCTTTTTTCAAGCTCACTTTCCGAAGTACACCACATATTACGGAACATGTATTTTCATTTTTTAATCGTTTATGTAGCTAAACTCACCCTTCATCGTGGTGGTAAGTGGTGAAACGGCACCGTTGTTAATCGAGGTTTGGCGCCACCGATCACTTCAGCTGCATGGCTGCGGCAGCCTGACGCTCAAGAGTACAACAAAAGCAAAGTTCTCGAGATTTCTCCGTTTCTTCTTGTTCCCAAAACTGTCGCTTCTGGAAAGTTCGCAACTATCAAAGTAGTCCACCTGAGACGTGTGCAGCCTTTCTCGACCCGCAGTGGATTAAACGCTGTAGGAATTCGCGAAAAATCTTTGGCAAGAACTAATAAACGGGCTTAAAGAGGTTTAAAGTATGAAGGTCTTCCTCTCCTCCTTTAGGAATGTGTCCACCGTGAGTAAAGAGTTGATGTGAGCTTACTGGGAATGGAAGCCTTCTCGCCTGGCCGCAGCCCAAAGCACCACAGGAAAAAGTAGGAGGAAGTTCGGAGTCCGCAGGGTGTCTGTTGGACTACTTGAGTGGAAGTCTACTCATTGGTTCTTCTTAAAGGAGAACCAGGTGAAAGCCACGAAGCGACGTGAGCTCGGTGTTTGCTGAGAGCAGGCTGAGCATCTGGAGTTAAATTATGGGAGGGAGCAAACGCGGCGTTAGACTGAGCAGCTGGGGACCTGGCGCATTACTAAAACACCCCACGCAGAACACGCCATCCCCATCCAGAGGGTCTACACTTACTCCATTTTACTCTTAGTGTCGAATTAACTCCTCCAGCGGTGAATTTACTCTTACAGTGTTGTAGTCGCTCAATCTGCCTGCATCTGGATTAGTAAGAACGTTGCAGGAGTCAAGTAAACTGGGACATTTCGTTTTTCCTTTAATTAAAAAGGAATGTCATTGCTTTTTCTGTTTGTTAAAAGCTAAACAGGTCACTACAAGTGGTTTGATGTAAAAGGGTGCATTGTACAAAAAACGATTAGGAATTTTCTATAAGATAAGATAAAATAAGATAAGATCTTTTTTAGTCCCACGAGTGGGAAATGTCCATTGTCACAGCAGAAACCGGACAGAAACAAAGAGCATCAAAAAAGAGAAACAATAGAATAGAATAAAGTAGAACAGAAACACAAACGTGCACTGTACAATATAGGAATATAAATTTAGGATCAAATATAAATATAGTGGTGGTGAAAGGAACCACGGGTCACAATGGCTTCACTATAAAATAGACATTTGATTTACTGTCCAGTGAACAGTTAAAAATGCTTTTCACATTCTTCACTGTTGGCTTTTTCCCTCTCCACACAAAAGTTCAAAAGTGCCCAAAAGTGTAAATGGATTTTGAATCTCACGTAACAAAATGTGTGTCATAATACTTATCATATAATTTTCATTCATTCATTCATTTGTTTATTTTTTTAAAATATTTTATAGTTTATTTCCAGGTGAATTTTTTAAAAATGACACTACCGCTGTACTTTTAACTATACATATTAAAGCTAGTCTGTAACTTAGAACAATAGCCAGTGTCTCAGCTTAAAACAGCATCATAACTGTAGCTAAACGGGTCGTTTCTGTGCTGTGCTTGGTTCCAGGATTACAGTTCCACAGTCCTCATATTTTCATTTTGCTTTTAAATTACTTTAAATTAAAGTAACGAAGTGGCCAGCTGTTTTCCAGTCAGCCTAGGTTGAAATGTCTTACTTTCATCAGTGTTTTGGAGCCTTCTCTCCATCGCTGCTGCACTGCGAGCAGTGAAGTCAGACTGTAACGTCTCCATCCTGTTGCCTGTGTTGAATAAGGCCCAAAATAAGTTGTGCAATCACTTCTCCCCCCCCTGCGCTCCTGTCAGTATGACCACCCTTTATCTGCTTATTTCTGTGTACCCCTCCTTCTCTCCCCCAAACTCTACTCTGATTGTATTTCCAGACTTCAGTGCCAATCACTCATGTGCAGTAAATCACCCATCAAGAGCAGCGCATTTTCCGCGAGGACAGATTTCAGAACATCTGACTGTTAAACATTAATTAGTAACATACACTGATCAGCCACAGCACTAAAAACCACTAACAGGAAAAGTAAATAACATTGATTATATTGTAACAGTGGGACCTGTAACAATACAAGGGGTGGGGCATGTTAGGCAGCAAGGTAACAGTCAGTTCTTGAAGCTAATCTACTGGAAGCGGGAAGAATGGGCAAGCATCTGAGCCACTTTGAAAGAGTCCAATTGTAATGACTAGATGACTAGCTCAGAGCATCTCCAAAGCAGCAAGGGTGTGTTCAGGGGTTTGTATCTACGCAGTGTGGTCCACGGGTGAATCAGTGACAGGGTCATCTTGGCCCAAGGCTCCACGAGGAGTATGGGCGCAAAAGCTAGCTTGATCCAATCCCACAGAGGAGTTATTATAGCACAAACTGTTAAACGGGTGATTATAGAAAGGTGTCAAAACAGGAAACGCATGTAGCAGCAGACTAGTCACATTGATCATGCTGACCCATACTTCAAAAAGCACCTACAAAGAACACCAGGTCATCAGAACAGGACCATAGAGCAATGGAAGAAGGTGGCCTGGGGAAGAGATGGCACTCTTCCTCAGTTTTTAAGCCATTTTAAGTCAAAAGTAACTTTCAGTATACTATGTATACTATGTAGCTTTACTGTACAGACCTACTGAGTCCTTATTGATGACTTCTGCTAGGGGAAAAGCGAAAAAAGTGAAAATCTGGTCATACGTGAACACACCATAGCACACAGTGTGAACAGCACAATATACTTCCTCTGCATTTAATCCATTCACCAAGTGAAGCAGGGGGCAACTACAAACACAGCGCCCGGGGAGCAGTGTGTGGGGACGGTACCTTGCTCAGGGTACCTCAGCGGTGCCTAGGGAATCAAACAGACTTTCTGATCACAGGGCGAATGCCCTAACCACTAGGCTACCAACTGCCCCTGGATTGTTTCTAAATAAGAGAATAACATGCAATATAGCTCACAGGACACCACAGCAATGTATACATGACTTATTCGTCATGTATGTTTTCTTATATGTGTTGTTATATTTACTGTCCTAAAGAACCCCCAGCTCTCTTCAGTAGGGCACCACATTCTGCTAGGACTATGGAAAACAGGTGGGTTAGGGCTGAGAGGAACTGGGCACCCCCAGTGAGCTTTGCTGTTTCTGATTATGGGTGAGAGAGAGGACTATTTTCAGGGTCAGAGCCATGTGAAGAGGGTCCTTTTAAAAAGGCATGTTTCACTAATGAGAGCCTTAAGCACACACATAAACCAACTGGCTTTGATACCGAGTTGACTCAAAGACAGGTCTACACATTCTTATATCCTTATTATTGTGTGTACAATTGCATATGTCTGATGTCTGATTTATGTGGGGCTTTAATTCCAGTGCCCAGTAATTTGTCATTCCTACATTCCTTTTAAAAAACTGTTATATTCTAGTTACTGTTTTTAAAAATAATCAGCAAGTAAATAGGAACTGTGCCCTAAAACGAATTAACCCATTAAATTTCGCTAGAGATCTGTAACAGTAAGAAGGAAATAGATGCAGCTTTATAGTTATTATTAACAAGCAGAATGTGTTGTATTTTAAAAGTTTTGTATTTGAAAACCGAATCAAAACCAAGGCCTGGACGTGGACAAGAAATTACTGTTTATTTACGGTTTATTTCTCCCAATAAATAAAGATCTGAGTCATTGTTTTGACAGTTGGTTTCGCGATTAGTGTTTAGAGACAGGCCTTAAATGCTTTAATTGGATTGCTTCTTACTCAGTACAGTATAAATAGGAGAGTCCTGGTCTGCACAAAACAAAAAGCTTCAGATCACACACACTGCGTAAACAACAGGATACTTTCTGGTGAGCAACATTTATAAAACTACATTTTTATAACTATTGCTTGTTGTATATTTTAATACCTTGTTTAACAGATGGCTTTAAAATGTGAAATGGAACGATTTTGACATTAGATGTCTGAAGTTTGCTTCTTTAGTTTTGTGCTTTATGCATATTTGAAACCAAACTGTTTCAAGTTGTTGGTTTCAAATATGCATACTTTCTGACAGGGTATAACAAGCTGTTGTCTTTGCCATATGCATAAATACCTATAGAAAGGTTGCGCAGTTCTGAATAGTGTGCTGTAAGTTTTAATGGCTTGATGGCTACATTTGGTCCAGCACTTGGTGGACATCTTAAGGCAACAGATGGTTACGTAAAAAAATCCAGTTATGTTCTTAGCTCTTGCAAAGAGCGTTATTTAAAGCTACACTCTTTAAATACATTTCTGACAAATTTTCATTGAAGCAAATGAGCTTCACCAATCAGTTGTAAATAGTCCCTTAAAGAAACATTAAAAACAAGTTACCATTTTGTACTCTATAGAATGTTTCTGCTAAAACAGGTGCCATGGTGTTGACACTGGGCCAAAACATCAGATTCAGGTTAAAGTGGAAGCTCGTGGTCACATGACCTTATGAGCTTTCTAGCTCCTCAGCTGAAAATATTTACTCACATTCTTAAACCATGAATATCAGCTTGAGTACAGAAAATGCCTACACAGCTCATTTTTAGAGCAGCCGCGTCTGGTCATGTAGATGACCGAACGAGAATGCTTAATGAGCCTCGTATTTACAGATGTGTAAATCATATGTGGGTGTTTCATATGGGATGCATCAAATGGATACGCTTCCACACTTAAGTTTAGAATTATGAAAGAGTTACAGGTCCCTCAGCCTCAGAGTGCAGCGCCCCTTAGTGGCCATTAGTATAGTGTTTATTAAGCTCTCCCTGATTGTATTGCATTTTATTTCATTCAAAAGCGCAAACAAGTTACACATTAATAACTCGGTTCAATTTACTTACTTCTGGCCATAATTATGGCCCTGCCCATTAAGTTTTAATGGCTCGAACCGTAGCATGCAACCGGACACTTTATTAGAAACACCAGCTCATCAGGGGCATGCGCAGTCAGCTCATTTTCAGGAGTTTTCCATCTAGTTTCATTGCCGTTTATTTATTTATTTTCAAAGCCGCCGTTCTCATTTAACCAGGTAAATATGGGCTTGTCCAGTGGTATACTGGTACATTTTGGCCTCTAGCCTTAACTAAAAGACAACACAAAGAAAACATAAATCAGCTCAATTCGGGGTTGATATGATGAGGATATGACTCAAGTGCGGCAGTTCAGCGAAAATGAGCTGCAGGTGGGCAACCAATGTATTAGAAAATACATGATTATGCAATGATTTGCTTGTACGAAATATGTAAGAGATTAAACATTACACAAGCAAATATTGCTTTCAGATAGGTGACGTGTACTGGTGAAGAGATACAGTTAGGGAGAAGAAGATGAGGGCCCTGCTGCTCTCCCTGGCTTTGCTGGCCTCTCTGGAGGTTTCCCACTCTGCCCCGGGACCCAATCCAAAGAACATATCAGCGGATACTCTCAAACGTGAGTCTGGTACGATAACATCTCTCCATGGCGGCAACACTTTTCTTGTTTACAGTGATATACAGTTGTTTGCAAAAAATTGGGAACCACTTAGGGGCAGTGTATTATGTCAGTCAAATCTTCCTGCAAGTCCTTGGCAGTGGTGTGTGATGATTTGCCTTACACGAGAAGTCTACAAGAAGTTTCTAGAGATTTTTATTACTCTTCTCGATTTTGTCTGCAGCTCTCCCTAACTTTCATATCTTTTAGCTCAGTGACAACTACACGCTTCAGATTTTATGTACTGTTTTTAATTGATATATTTAGTCTCAGAATATCTACTTAACCGAGTTCATTATTGTAAACACAACAGACATTTAAAAGGTCACAGAATCCATAACATCAAACATGTTTTAATTATGTGTAGCAAAGGAATGAGTCAAATTTAAGTTGGTTCTGTACAAAGTTATTTTGACAAACAACTGAGGTGTATGTTTACAATTATTATAGTTTGGGCTGATTCAGCAAAGTTTCTTTTACCAAAGTCACATACATGGCCACAGAAACACACAGAACTTATTGCATGCGTACATATATGTGCTCATGATGAATGTTTCTTCAGGATTGTCTCTGGAGGGGGAGGAGCTGGTGGATGGGGAGGTGAGGCAAGCCCTCTATGGTGTTAAGCAGATGAAGGAGGTGATGACCAGGAATGAAGAGAAGCATGAGTATCTGATGAAGTCACTCTGGAACAGTGGAGAGAAGAAGAAGGTCAGGGATCACACTTTTGTTAGACATTGCAAAGATAAATCAGGCCATGGGCATAATCAGAAAATAAATATAAAGAGTTTAATGTGAGATACAGAGCCCAGTTTCTTAAGGGTATTCCTAGCAGACCACATTTTTGCTCCTATTACATGTATCACATGTCTGCTGTTTATGATTCATGACTTTATTCATGTTGAATTCATAATTAGAGCTGAGATGTAAAACGGTGCCCGTGAACACAAGATCTGGAGTGTCAAATTGAACCTCAACACAAACATCAAGGATTAGCAGTTAATTTGGAAGTGAAGTTTAAATCAGGTGTTTTTTTATCAATGGGACAGATATCAGTTGTAAATGGACATTGTGTTTTATTTAATGAACAGGGGGCTATGAAGTCTGATCTTCACAATATGTTTGTGGAAGTGTATTATAGCATAAACAAAATGTGAATGAGTCCACCATCAGGAGAACACCAATTGTGTACATGGCATGATGGCAAGGAGAAAGGCACAGCTCTCCAAAAAGAACACTGCTGCTCATCTACAGTTTGCTAAGGATAATAAAGTAAAAGTAAAGTTAAGTGACCCCTTTTAGTCACACGTGAACACAGCACAGCGTGAACAATGTGAAATGCTTTCTCTGCGTTTAACCCATTCACTAAGTGTAGCAGTGGGCTGCCACCAACGAGGGTTCGCCCGAGTAGCAGTGTGCGGGAATGGTACTGCGCTCAGGGGTACATCAGTGATGACACTTCCAGTGTTGGGATTCAAATCCACAACCTTCTGATTACAAGGGCAACACCCTAACCAACACCCCAAAAATTTGGACAGGTTATTGGAAAACAGATGAAACCAAAATGATGGAGAAACATTTTGTTTAGAGAAAGAAGCACAGGAATAGCACAGGAAGTCCAGCATAGGAACGCTATCCTGATGTTAATATCATGGTTTGTAGCTGTTTTACTGCACCTGGGCCAGGATAGCATGCCATAATTAATGGAACAAATAATTACACAGGTCAATAAAAAAATGTAATCATCAAAAACTACAACACACTTTTATAAAACAGTTTTTTATGCTGATTTCAGATCTGCTTTCAGTTTTTTTATTAAACCACAGGCATCCATCAAGAAACGGATTCAATATTTTCAGTGCAATATCAGATAGGCGCACACTGTGGCATAGATATAATGATCAGTGTCAGTCAATTACCACTGTTTCTTAGCATTTGATTATTATATGGTAATTATACGAACTATCATGCAATATATAACTAGCTTTGTCACAAAAACTATATGTGCCAGGGAAAAACTAAACATAGGTTTGAAATCAGCATGAAAAACACAGACATCCCTCAACGATTTGGGTGTTGTGACTCGTGAATCATAACTTGTAAACAATGTTCATTTTATGTAATTATTAATTTATATCTCACACTCTTTCCAATGACCTGAAAACCTTGGCTAAGGTGAATGATTTTCAGCTAATAACTGGATGGAAAAGTGCCACCGAGCCCCATCTAACTGTGGAGTTTCACATTTAGAGTGAAACATATTGATCATATTTAACATTTAGACTTAAGATAATTTAAGGCAAATCCTCCATGTTGGTGAGGGCATATCACAGCACGCAGTCCAATCCCCTGCTAAGTAACAGCCAATTGTAATCTGCGTGGCCGATTAGCATATCTTCTAAACATTTAGAAATCAATATTTACAGCTCAAAAATCCAACATTGCCTCAAAGACTTGAGACTTGACTTGGACTTGGTAAAAAATGGCTTGTGAACTTCTCTGGAAGAACCTGGAGCGAGCAGATGATGAGAAAAGGCACCAACATCCCAGAGTTTAATCTATTCTGGATGGGCTAAAATACCTCCAAGCTGATTGATCAATACTTACCAGAAATGTGATGCGAAGGTTTATATACTTTAGCCTGATGTTTAATTGGGTGCTCTGGGTATCTACTTTTATGACTGTGAACATCTAATAATGGGTCATATTTATGCAGAAAATTCGAAATAATACATTTCACAGCTCATATATTTAATTTTTCCATTCCTTAATATGTACAGTAACCCCTAAAAGATTTACGCGGATCAGAATTCGCGGATTTAGTCTAACGCGGAGAACCGAACTGTTGTCAATTGCCATAAAAAGAAGAAGAAGAAGAAGCCTGCTGCAGCATGTAGCATGACTGTTCTGTGTCTTGTCCTCATATTTTAGTGTTTTAAACTCATACCCCCCCACTTTTTTCAAAATTTATCTCAGTTTATTTAGTATTAGTAAGCTGTGCCCTGTCTAAACATGTGGGTAGAAAGAGTTATTTCAGCGTATCTTTTGTGTATGCACACATACACAAAAGAGTGTTTTTGCTTGTTTTTGCTTGCTGCAGGCTGTTAATGCTAACCGCTAATGCTAATGTTTTTCAAGCAATAAAGTTTTCTGATTCTGATTATTTATATACCTTTACATTTTGTTTAAGGGTAATCCATTAAACTGGGTTTAACATGAAATTCTTTGGCATTTTGAGGCATTTTTAACCAAAGCAAAACAAAACTTTTTTTTTACTATACGCGGGTGCTCTAGGAATGTAACCCCACGAAGAGTGGGGGATTACTGTATTTCTTGTTTAAAGGGCAGTGGAAATTTGATGGTGTGTACTAACTGCCTCCAGGGGGCAGAAGAGATTGCTCAAGACGTGGCGAAGAAGTTGTATGATGCAGAGCAGCGCTGTAAAGAGACTCTGAAGTCCTCGTGGGAGGAGTGTCGGCCTTGCCTGGAGGACGCATGCAAGACATTCTACACCAACACCTGCCGCCGTGGCTTTTCTGCTTTCTCCAGTAAGGTATGATGAAGACTGGGACTTGCATAACAACAAATAGCTACACTGATCTTGGCTGCGTACTACTTTAGGGGGAAAGGGAAATTTCTGTAAATTTGATTGTTTGATAAACTGTTTAAAATCTTTAAAAACATATATTGACAAGAAATTATTTCAGATGATGGTTCCCTCAGTAGACATTTCTCCTCTCTTAGGTGGAGGGATTCTTCCACAGGCTGAGTGCCCGCTTTGGCTCTCAAGGCACTCGACAGGAGCTCACTATGAACCAAAGTGAAGAGAACCCCGATCTTGATGTGGTAAGGATTGAGGACACTTTCAGCAGCCTGCTGACGAAGGTAGGTGACCTGGTGAACAGTAGCATGGTGCTGGTGTCCCACTTCAAGAGGAAGTTGGACCAGACACTGCATAAGGCCTTCACTCCAGAACTCCAGGAGGACATAGATGCTCACTTTCCCCTGGCCAGTGAGGAGCAGGACATGGCCTACATGCGGGGCGTGCGGTTGGACGAAGTACTGGAGTCTTTCTTTGATTTCGGCAGAAGCCTGGCTGAGGATTTTCGAGCTGTGGTCACACAGGTGTTCGATGAGCTGCACAGCACTGTAGAGGAGGCCGAGAAGGAAGGAGGTACCCTAATGTTTAAAAGTTCAACATTATAATTCAAAAGATTGAATAAATGTTTTCAATTATATAACATGATTCTAGTACTCTATACAAATATCCCCATCAAATGTCTTCAAATGTCCTCAAATATCCTGAACTTGGTCTTCTGTGTACATTTCGCTTTGTTTCAGCATATAAAAAACATATTTTTCTGACCGAGCGCAGTCTCTTGTCCAATCTGGGAGTGGCTTTTCGGCGTTTAAATCCAAGCAAGGTCGCTCGGCTACTCCCATGTATCACTGGAAACCTCTCGCATATATAAATTATAACATCTCTGTAACTGCTCAGAGTACTGCTCCGTCAAAGCTGGACCAGTAATATGCTGGTCCCTATATCTCAGCCTAGGAACCTCCTAGAAACTTGCGGGAGGGCTCAAAGCAAAAAGGTGTCTCGCCCACAGGACCACCTAGCGGACCAATTGCGGACCAAAGGCCTGTCTTCATTTTATACTCGCGGCCCAATCAAAAGCCTTTGTGGCGTATCAGTGGTCCGCGGGCCAGTGGCTGTAGAGGACATGCTGGGCTTACCAGTGATGTGTCGTGTAATGGGTTTGCATGATGTTTTAAGTGTCCTGTCTTATGGTATGCTATGCAACTGGTCTACTCAACACATTGGGCTCAGTGAGTGAACCGTTCACTGAACCCCGTAGTGCATTCAGTGAAGGATTCACACTGAACGTGCACCGCTCGTTTGCAAATTATCACAATGAGATTCACGCATTTTCTCGAACTGCGGGTTTTATACACTACTTTTTACATGCTCTGTCCTACAGTACATGAGTTGTTGCGGTGGCAATTTAGTGTTTTTTTTTTTTTTTTTAAGGTTTCTCCAAGGTAGACTTGAATATATCACACTCCTATCTCCCGCCGTCACTTATGCGTGGTGAGTCTCACTCTCTTCTCATTACTGCCAGCCTAATGTTTTAAGTTTGTTTATATGGAAACTAAATCAGTTGAAACAACGGTTGCCATGAAAGTGTATCCCTCAGCGAAAAATGATTCAGGAGAGTGTAGTTCACTGAGTGATTCGGTCATTTAGGCGGCGGCAGCGCAGCCATTATAAAATCCCATATTATATACGTTTAGCCATGGTTAAGATTTATAAACTGAGGTGAATTTCTTTAGGAAACCTTCAGAGTTTGAGAAAGGTTAACTAAAGAGCTAACAACAATCTTAATAGTCTATAGCCAAAACCTATTTTAAAGGCTGACTTGAACATAACTATGCCTAGCTTTGATAGCTTAGCCTGGCTTAGCTACGATTTTAAAATGACCAAATATATTCAAAGCAATTGTTCAGCCTTACCTATGAAATGTAGTCCCTCTGGTTCTGGTTTGGAGCATACAGCAGTTTGTACAGCCCCTTGCAGAACATGCATGAGACATCTTTGTCCACTACTTCACTCCACAGCAGTGCCTGTCGCAATATGGTGGCGACGTTGACATACAATGCTGCTGGTCATGCGGTGTCTAGTAATATTCTATGTCTGTGGTCAGTCTACAACCCCAAATCAGAAATAGTTGGGACAGTGTGGAAAATGTGAATAAAAAAATAAAAAAGCAAGTTATACATTTTCCTCAAATTTTATTTCATTGCAGACAGTATGAACACAAAATAATTCATATTTTTTTTGTCAACATCATTTGATTTGTAAATAAATATCCGTTCTTGCCATTCAGGCTTGCAACACATTTCAAAAAAAGTTGGGACAGTACAGCATTTACCACTTTGTACAGTTCTCCTGTCTTTTAACAACACTTAAAAGATGTTTAGGCATTGAAGAAATCAAGTGACTAAGTGTTGCAGGTGTTAGTTTGTCCCATTCTTCCTGCAAACAACATTTTAGGTGCGCAACAGTACGGGGTCTTCGTTGACGCATTTTTCGTTTCAAAATGCGTCACACATTCTTTATAGGAGACAAATCAGGGCTGCAGGCAAGGCCAGTCAATCATCCGCACCCTCTTCTTACGCAGCCATGCCTTTGTTATGTGCGCAGTATATGGTTTTGCATTGTCTTGCTGAAATAAGAATGGCCATCCTTGGAAAAGACCTCGTCTTGAAGGCAGCATTTGTTCCTCTAAAACGGAGATATACTTCTCAGCATTGATGGTGCCATCGCAGAAGTGCAAGTTACCTGTGCCGAAGGCACTGACACAAGCCCATACCATGACAGACCCTGGATTTTGGACTTTTATCTGGTAACAGTCTGGATGGTCCGTTTCCTCTTTGGTCCACAGCACACGACCCATTTCTTCCAAAAAAGATGTGAAAAACTGATTCGTCTGACCACAATACACGTTTCCACTGTACAATGGACCATCCCAGATGCCTCCGAGCCCAGAGAAGTCGATGGCGCTTCTGGACACTATTTATGTAGGGCTTCGTTTTGGCACAGTATAGTTTTAGCTGGCATTTCCTAATGTAACTATGTACTGTAGTGCTTGAGAGTGACTTCCTGAAGTAGTCCTGAGCCCACGTGGTTATATCATTGATTGATGAATAAATGACGTTTATTGACGTTTTTTAATGCAGTGCCGTCTGAGGGCTCGGAGGGCACGGCCATTCCAGATTCGCTGATTCTTTTCACTATGTTATGCACTGTAGCGGGAGAAATGCCCAAATCTCTTCCTATCTTTCTTTGAGAAACGTTTTTCTACATCATTTCAAAGATTTTTGCCTGCACTTGGTGGCAAACTGGCGATCTTCTGCCCATCTTTACTCCTAAAGGAGTAGGACTTTCCTCGATGCTGCTTTTGTACCGAATCATGACAATCACCTGTTAACATCACCAGTTTCAAATCACATCATCATTTAGTTATTATACCTCATTACTACCCCTGAATTGCCCCCGTCTCAACTTTTTTTGAAATGTGTTGCAAGCCTGAATGGCAAGAATGGATGTTTATTTACAAATCAAATGATGTTGATCAAAAAAAACATGAATTATCTTGTGTTCATACTGTCTGCAATGAAATAAAAGTTTAAAAAGAAGAAAAAAAAAGTTACAAAGAAATTTGTAAATTACTGCTTTATTTTGTAATTCACATTTTCCACACTGTCCCAACTTTTTCTGATTTGGGGTTGTAGATAGATAGATACTTTATTCATCCCAGAGGGAAATTCACAGTTTCCAGCAGACATAGTACCCACCTTATAGACAGAAATTATGGGTAAAACTGGGTAAAAGCTTAAACTGATAGTCCAGTAATGCTTGTGTGCCGTAAATTTACAGTCCAGTGCAGATCAATAAAAAAGGCATGTACAGTAAAAGTGCATGGTGTGCTGTGAGTGAAAAAAGGCTTAAAGCACGGCTCGTCTCTGTCACGGCTGTGTCCTAGTGGAAGCGACTAGAGAAAGAGGGTCGAGTGTAGGTCTCCATATTATTGATAAGTAGACTTTATTTACAACTCAAAACACCAAACAGTACTTCACACACAAGGGTAACAACCAGGGTAAGTGGGGGCATGTTCCCACAATGAAGTGACAGAGCTTATATACATGACACAGGGAAACAGACAATGAACAGGTGGGGAATGATTAGACGTGGAATTAGAGTGAGATGGAGGGTGAAACATGACAGTCCAAGGTCTGATGGCGACCCCAAGTGGGCATAAGCGGGAACTGTCTTAAAGTTCTAGAGTGTCTAGGCAGGAACGTGACAGTCTCTAGCCTCCACTGCTCAAAAGAAGAGGGAGACATGCGTCAAGACTCTTCTCAGTCTTGGCCCCCCAGTGGTGGAACGAACTCCCTCTTCCGATCAGATCTGCAGAGTCCCTCACGGTGGCCTGAAGACACACCTCTTCAAGGAGCACCTTGGCGACTAACTATGCCTCTCATCTGCTTGCTTACTTGTCTTTACTCTTGATATTGTTTGGCAGGTGTTGGCTAGGTATTACTTGACAGATGTTATATAGGTGCACCGAATGTGCAGTATTTCGGTTAAATAGTGGACATGGATTTAGGCTGCATTACAGGTTTAAGAAACAGTGGACTACTTGAGCACTGATGTACGTCGCTCTGGATAAGAGCGTCAGCTAAATACCGTAAATGTAAATGTAAATGTAGTGCAGAGCAGAGGTGCAGCTGTGGATGGTGATTTCCATTATTGTGTTTCCATTATTGACAAGAGCCTGCACAGCGTAATAATCTATGTCTATGGTCAGTCTAGTAATATTCTATGTCTATGCCCAAACTGCTGTTTTTTTGCCAAATTTAGTCAAAGAACCAACTCGTTCCCAACCGACACAGCTCTATTGAGGGCAGTGTTGACAGATTGAGATTTGTTTGAAACAATTTGCACGACCTAGCAACCTGTTGCAGAGTGCATTCTAAAATATAGGAAGAATAAACATTAACTACACAAGAATTTTTTTTACCTTGGCAACAATTTAGTCCATGTTGTGATTTCATGTTTTGTTTTAGCGCTCTTTACATGGGTAAGACTGGAGACAACACATTTGACAGAGATTATGGCTCCTAAAAAATTATTTGTCTCTCAAATGTTTTGTGGCTTTTATTTTATCTTGAGCCCTGCACCATGGTGCACTATAGGAATAAGGCAAGCCAACAGAAAGAGTGTGATTCTCTTGCCAATATGCTAGTGAGACAGGGCCCTAGCATTTATGTGGATGTAATTTTTCCATGTACCGCCCACCTAAATTTGTTGCAGACATGGCAATAGTATTGCCTAATAGCAATGGCCCGTTTCAGAGGGATATTCACTTTCAGAAGGATATGGTTTGAGGAATATTATGTTGACTTAACCTCCAGATCTTGATCCGATTGAAGATTTGTGGTATGTGATGGACAGACTAGTCTGATACGTGGAGGCAGCATCTCACAGTTTACAGGAATGAAAGGGTCTGCTGATAATGTCTTGGTCCCAGATAGCTCAGCATACCAGGTCTTGTGGAGGCCATACCTTGAGGTGTCACACAATATTAGGGAGTTTGTTTTGATGCCTGCTCAGTACGTTAACTATACATGTTATGGTATACACGGGTGGAGGTAGCTCAGTGGGTAGGATACTTGCCTCCGGTCTAAGGGGTCATGGGTTCGAATCCTACTTTCAGCACC
>JBBPDC010118481.1:0-25761 GCA_037974485.1 Hemigrammopetersius urotaenia
CTCTCTCTCTCTCTCTCTCTCTCTCACACACACACACACACACACACACACACACACACACACACACACACAAACACTCACACCTATGTGGAAAAGCTTCAGGGAGAAATATGAATGTTAAAGGGCAGTATGAGTTTGAGGGTGTGTGTGTGTGTGTGTTAATGAGGATGCGGTCTTTTTGTCTTAATAAATATGCATGATTTGATTGTGTTTTGTATGTTTTTTCTTTTTTTAGCCATTAATGTTTTTTTAATTTACATTGTTTCACTGTCTTATTTACACGCTCAGTGAAGCAAATCGAGCTGCATTTTTATGTCACGGCATGTAACTGATTATCAGGCCCAGCCATGTACGCAGTTTAAATGTACCCGGGTAACAGTGTAACCATGTACAATATGTACAATATGTGAACAGTGTTTAAGGTATTCGGTATAGGGGTATGTGCTACATAAATGTGTTTACAGTGAAAAATATTCTAACATTTTTTTCCTGCATTAGCCAAAAGATTGTGGAACCTGTGTTACAATGTAGCCATATTACAGTGTAACCGAATATACAACAAAGTCCTGTAACAGTATAACCAAAATCACAATGTTACAAGTAACTGTAACTGAAAACACAACGTTACCAAGTAGCAGTGTAACTGAAAACACAACGTTACCAAGTAACAGTGTAACTGAAAACACAACGTTACCAAGTAACAGTGTAACTGAAAACACAACGTTACCAAGTAACAGCGTAACTGAAAGCACAATGTTACCAAGTAACAGTGTAACTGAATGCATGATGGATGAGTGTTTCTCAGCACCTGTGTAACCGAATGTTGCATAGTTTCAATATAGCCAAGAAACACACACACACACACACACACACACATACACACACACACACACACGTTGCCTAGTAAGAGTATAACCTAAAACACAATGTAACTAACTACCAGTGTAACAAAATTAGGGGTGGGCATAGATTAATTTTTTTAATCTAGATTAATCTCACTGTAATCTTGGAATCAATCTAGATTAAAATGGCTCATTTGAATTCTGCCGAAGGTCTGAAGCCCCCCCCAAAATTATCCCAAGCCACCCTAAATATATAGTCATTATTCTACTATTTTAAAATTATATATCTGTAACGGCTGATGGCCGTTAGAGGCCGTTGTTTTCTGTTTTTTCCCCTGTTCTGTTTTATGCGTTCTGTGGACTTTTATTTTGACGTTTTGTTTTGTGTCACGTGTCCCCTGTCATCAGCTGTCTTCTGTTTACATGCTCCTTAGTTTCCCAGCTGCCTTAGTTCTTAGTTGATTATGCGCACTATTTGTACCTGCCTCTGTTGTTTGTTCCTCGTGTCTCCTTCGCCTCAACCTGAGTGTGTCTAGTTCCTGTTTCTTGTTTCTGTTTTCTGGAAGGCCCGCGTGCCGGTTTAAGTTCTCGTTTTGTTTTCCTTTCTGTTAATAAAACATGAGCACCAGCATGCCAGCCTGCCTGCCTCGTTCCTGCACACTCCGAGGTAAATCAGAGTGTGGGCTTCGCGGCCCGCACTCTGACAAAAAACAGCACCAGAAGTGTGTGTTTTGTTTGCTTATTTTTCCTTTGCAGTGTTTCACTTGTTGTAATGAACCGCACTAACAGCCAATTTTCAATCAAACCAGAATTGAAATCAAAGCAGAAACGCTAGGCTCTTACAATTAATAATAATAATTAAAATTATACCAACTAATTCTCCTATTTAAGTAAAATACTGTAATGTCTTGGCCAGTAGAGGTCACTGTTTTGGGTTTTGTTATGGGGACTTTTGTTTTGAATGAATGAATGTATGTTGTGTCTTGGGTCACTGTATCAGCTGTCTTGTGTTTAGTTCAAGTGATTGTGTTTTGTGATTGGTTTCTGGCAGAGTCTGTAGTTGTTGGTCCATCGTCGTATTAGCGTCACATTTGCGTTGCAGTTACCCTTTGTACTACTCCTGCCTTTCTGTTTATAGACGTATCGGCCCTCGAGCCAGGTTTATGTTCTGTTTTTGTGAAAATAAAGAAACCACAGTCATGGAAGCCTGCCTCTGTACTCATTGGGGAAAAGCACGGCGACATGACAACCGTGACAAACACAATTAAGAAGAGCTTCATAAAATGTATTAGTGTTTCCTGCCTGAACTTGTTTGCTGGACAAACAGTACCAGCTGATACTTAATAATAACCCTGCTTATAAACCCAAATTAATAAATAATTAATCAATTAATAATTGGTTATTAGCTAATTAATTAATATATATAGGAGTGAATCAGCCTAAGCCGATTCCTACATATATTCGGGTGGAGAATACATCAACTAAGCTAAATTTCCTTGTATATTTTATTGAATATAGTGGTGAACAGGGCCGGACCTGGTGGTGAATCAGGCCCAAACTGATTCCTACATATATTCTGGTGGAGAATCAATCAACTAAATTTTCCTACATTGCCCTGAAGGTGTGTGTGTGTGTGTGTGTGTGTGTGTGTGTACATGTTTAATCCAAATTAGGTTATTTCCTACCAAAGCAAGATCCATTTTGGAAGCTTTATTTTGAGCTGTTTTTCTAAATGCATATGGTCCAGTACAGTATGACAATCAGTAATACAGTCTGATCTACTGAAAAGTATATCAATAATCAAGCTTAAGACAATGGCATAATTACATTTTTGTAATTATTAATGCCATATTAAAGCCAAAATAATACTATAGTGCTCTGAACACAAGAGCTGAAAATTTTTCACCATTTCTCGAACCCCATCTGAAACAAAAGTATAATTTCAGTGGAGGTCAACATCCTAGGATTTCCTTATTTCTGTAGCTAGTAAAATGATTTGAAATAAAATTTGAATTTCTGGAATTTTTTCAAGCGAGAGCTGTAAGGGGTTTAGAAGAATGTAAAAGCAACAACAAATTGTCACATTAGATTTTCTTTCTACAATCCAGTTTTAGGAGTACTTGAACATCTGCAAAAGTTACAATTTCAAACCAGCTGGTGGAATATAACCTAACATAACCAAAATGTTGATCTCTTCAGTGATCACTAGCAATCCTCCCAGAGATATACTTTCCTGCTGTGTTTAGCTTCATACGAAAGCTAACATGCTGCCCTGTTTCCCTTAATGCTCCAGCTATTCAGGGGCTTATGAAGTTCATGAGGTAGAGCAGATGTTGTAGAATGTGGCTGAACCTATACTTCTCAGAAGAGTAGATCTCCAGGAACAGGGTTATTACTCATAGAATTTATGTTATTGTTAGTGATGATTAGGTCAGGCAATTAATTACATTTCTAGGATACTTCCAACGCCCCAGCGAGTGGCAGCCTGTTACGGCAGTTCTGCTCGTTTCTGGGCTTCTTTGTTTATTTTCCTATTTTTAATTCTCTGTACTTCTCATTTCTAGTAACTAAAATTCAACACCATGCACGACCGTTTCATGCTAGTTTTGGTGACCTGATGCATAGCTCCTTTGTTTACACCTGAGATCACCTGTTAGCACAGTGCCCTGCAGTGCTGCCAGTGGCCAGACCCTACTTTCCCAGTGAGTTGAGGAGGAAGAGATGGGGGTGTTGCGCCGGGAGGGAGTGTTGTCGCACGAGAAAGAAATGATACAGACCATTTCTCCCTTCCATCTGATACCAGACTGAATTTCAGCAGTATAGCAACATGAAACTAATGGAGACCTGGCCAACACCACTAACCCCGGAAAAGAACATGGCGCTGCCTGGATTCCAGCTGCTGCAATCGGACAAGATGAGGGAGAGTGGTAAAAGGAAAGGAGGGAGACTGGCATTGTTTGTGGACAACAGATGGTGTAAACCTTGGCACATTACTGTGAAAGGATAACTCTGCAGTATAGACATCAGTGAAAAAGTGAAAGTGACAATCTGGTCATATATGAACACACCACAGCACACAGTGTGAACAGCACAAAATACTTCCTCTGCATTTAACCCATTCACCAAGTGAAGCAGGGGGCAGCTACGAACACAGCGCCCGGGGAGCAGTGTGTGTCGACGGTTCCTTGATCAGGGTACCTCAGAGGTGCCTAGCTTGGGAAACGAACCCAGACTTTCTGATCACAGGGTGAATGCCTTAACCACTAACCAACTGTTATAGTGACATTAATCACTATTAACAGGACTGTGTGGTGTTTCAAACAATGCTGGATCACTCCAGAAATCGGGGCTGTGGAGGAAGGCCTTCAAATCAGGAGACAAGGAGGAGCTGATAAGGATGCAGAGAGAGCTGAAATGTCTGATCAGGGATGGGAAAGACAGCTACAGACAAAGGATGGAAAACCAGCTTCAGCAGAAGAGTGTCAGCGTAGTCTGGAGAGGCCTTAGAACTATCTCAGGCCTCAAAGAACTTTCTGCCAGTGGGAGATGTGAGGTGGGCAAATGAACTGAACCAATTTTTCAACAGGTTTGATTCATCTGCCTCTCCACCCATACTGCCCTCACTCATGCACTCTCCAACATCTGCTACTGACACCCCACCTCTGTTCCACTTCAGACATTTCAAACCTTCTCTGCACTTCACTTCTCTTCTGAATTATTTGTTCACTGCTTCTTCCTTTCCCCCAAACATGACCTCCAGGACTCATTCACCCTGCTCTAGCCTGTCTATTTCAGACATCCAGGTTAGTAGGGAACAGAGGAGGATCAGTGCTAGGAGGGCAGCAGGTCCAGATGGCATCAGTTCAAATCCTACCCTGATCAACTGTGTGGGGTGATGAAGCACATGTTCAACTTGAGTACCACAGCTTTGGAAAACTTCTTGTGTTTGTATAATGCACTTTTTATCCTGTACTGTTTGTATAGTTGTATTTTAATTTTCGCTGCTCTTACCTTTGTATTGTCCACTTTCTGTCATGACAATGTAAATTTCCCACTTGTTGGACATAATAAAGGTTTGTCTTATTTTATATTCCATCAGCAGGTTGGAAATGTTCGCTGGATTATAGTGAATTTGACAATGATAAACCTGTAAATACAACCGCTGTTTCTTCTTGATTTAGGGACTGTTCTGGTAGAGAACATGCAAATCAATGGACGAGCAGAAGATCCAGATAGAACCATCTCTTTATCCCTGAGGGACAACTACAACTACTGGGTTATCCTGGACCCAGCCAAGCAGCGCCTTTATCTGAACAGCACTGGGAGAGTTTTGGATCGTGATGTAAGTGGCTATAATATGTTATTTTTACACAAGGTGTATGAGATTAATGTAGCATAACAAGTAATGAAAATGTGTAGCCATCTGTTGTCTTACTTGCATACCTAAATCATCACATACTTGCTTCAAACTTGCATATGTGGTGTTGATATTGTATCACAGTCTGTAAAACTATAGGGGGTAGCCTGAATGTTGTCTTCCTTTTAAAAAAAAAAAAAAGCAGACCATTGCTCCTTTGTTAAGGATCTTATTTATCTCAAGCAGGGGCCCAATGTCTCTGGGCTCATATGATAGTGCATGATTATGTACTGAACACATTTTCCTGTCTTGATTGATCAACTATATAACTACATCTTCCATAATTTCCTTTCAGCCTCCATCCTACATTCATTCCATTGTGGTGCAGGTCCAGTGCACTAATGAACTGGTTGGTACTGTGATTCTCCATGAGGTGCGGATAGTTGTGAGGGATCGCAATGACAACTCCCCTCACTTCCAGCAGCCACGATACTATGTGGCTATTAATGAGGTGAGTATCTAAAAGTAGTCCAGTAAATGTCCCAAAAAGAGCTCATAAAAGTCTTTTGATGTTCTTTTTGCTGGCACAAGTTTATGTTGGACACTTGAACAGTATGTTGGGCACTTGAACAGTATTTTGTGATTTCAAGTGTCAAATGCAGCACCTAAATTGAGGAGTAGTGTCACGGCAGGGGGGTTGAATCCCCTGTCGTGATTTACCTTGGGGCAAACAGGGACGCGGCAGACAGGCTTCCATGCTGGTGCTCTCTTTATTTAAACGTGAAAACAGGAACAGAGAAATAAAGAAAACAAGGCACGGTGGCTGTCAGAACGAACAGGATAGGGTACAGGCTATGAGGGGTCAAACAGCAGGAACAGGGAGAAGAGGCGATGGACACATGAGGAAGAACTAACAGACACAGACTTATATACAGAACTAAATCACCGGGGAAACACAAGACAGCTGAAAACAAAGGAGACACGTGATACAAAAACAGAATGTCAAAATAAAAGCATCCCAAAACCTGAACAGAACAGAAAAGGCAACATAAAAGCAGTGGCATTAACCGGCCACTGACCAGACCGTGAAAAGTAGAAGAATATTGAATAACCCATGGTCTGCTGACAGGAGAAAGAGCTGTTTCAGTGCTGTGATGAGTACAGAAACCTGACTGAAAAAAACTTGTAGAGTGAGTTGCTGCTTAGGAAGGCCTGAAGTTGAGCTGCTACTACTCTTTCCGTGACTTTAGCAAGAAAAGGGAGATTTGAGATGGGCCTGTAACAGGATAGAGATGTGTGATCTAGGTTTGGTTTTTAAGAATAGGGGTGACTGCAGCAATGTTAAGGGCAGTAGGGACAGAGCCCAAGGAAAGACAAGAATTAATTATCAATGCAATAGTACCACTATTTACTGGTGTACACACTTTGAGTAAAGAGGTAGGGGCAGGGGCAAGTTGGCCGATAAGTTAAAAAACAGTAGGGGAATCAACAGGTGTAAAACAGCTCAGTGTTGAAGCTAGGGAAGTACAATTTACAGCGGGAGATATAACTATAACTGTAAATGGACCTTCTCTTATGGACCTTCTCTTCTCTTCTCTTTATGGCTCTAAGCTCTGAGCCATGAAGGTCATTAAGCAAACCAGTGAGAATGTCATCACAAAAAGAGACCACGGTGCAGTCATGGAGCATGAGAAGAGGAAGAGGGCTTGCGCAGGTAGAAAGCAGGGGTGTTCAGGCATTGTTTCAGCAGAACAGTTAGAGACAGCAGAAACAGAGCAATAGTCCAAACAGTCCTAAAAGTCAAAAAGGTCCAGTGAGAAGCGGCAGCCAAAACGGGCACAGTGTACTCTCACCTGGCAGTGACCAATAATTGTGCAAATACTAACAGCAGCAGGACAGATTGTGCAGTATGTAATAGTATTTCCAGTGGCAATTGTGTTTGTTTAAGGCAGAACAGTTCAGTGTGTAAATAACTTCACAAATAACTGTGTCTGTATGTGAGTACAGTTTATGATTTCAGTTCTGACTGAGGTAATCTTAGAATAGAACCTTTTGCATGATGGTAGGAGAGAAGAGGGTGTGCGTGGGTTGTGTGGGGTCATCCATAATGCTGGTAGTTTGTGGATGTAGCATATGACGTAAAAGTCCATGACAGAGGGCGGAAAACCCCCAATGATCTCAGCTGTCCTTGTTATGTTATGTTATGTTATGTAGGTTATTTCAAAGAAAATGCTACACACCAGATTGCATGAGTTCTTCATAAACTTTACTGGAGCAACTGGCGCTTACATTACTGATACTTTGCCCCGCCTCTATACCCCTATTCCTTCTGGGTAATGTAGTTCTTTAATACTCTAATGCTCGAATCTACACATATCAACACAGTCTTTACTATCCTCTGTAGGGGCCAAGCCAAACTGGCACAATTCCCATATCAAGCTATGATGCAGCTACAGAGAATACTCTCTTCATTCCCTCTGTAGAACATGGTGAGGACTGGGGGGAGGTGTAAGGAAGATGAAATTATCCTGGCTTTTTTGGTGATGGAGCTGGTGTTGAAGGTCCACATAAGGCTCTCCATGATGCAGACAACAAGGAACTTGGTGCTCAGGTTGATCTTCACTGAGGTGCCATTTATGTTCAGTGGAGAGTGATCATGTCATTGTCCCTTGCTTTATCCACATTCAGAAACAGGTTGTTGGCTCTGCACAGGTCTGTTAGCCGTCACACCTCATCTCTGTATTCCACTTCATCCTTCCTGCTGATCAAATCCACCATGGTCACGTCATCTGCAAACTTTATAATATGGTCATGGGTCAGCTGTGTCAACACCAGAGGGCTGAGCATATGGTTGTGGTATTGAATGCTAAATTGAAGTCTGTGAACAGTATTGTCAGTGTACTTTTTGTCCTTTTTGTCTAGATGGGTGAGGGCCAGGGGAAGGGTGGTGGTGATGGCATCATCTATAGAACAGATGGCAATTAATGATAACAGGTGTGAGTGTGCTGGGATGATAGTCATTGAGGCAGAACACTGATGACTTCGGTGGCTTTGCAGCACATTATAACGATGGTAGAGTCATATTGAAGATGTCTGTGAGAACATCTGCCAGCTGGTCTGCACATCCTCTAAGCAAAGGAAGAGGAATGCTCTCTGGTCCTGGTCTTCTGTGGGTTGACTCTAAGCAGAGTTTCTTCAGCCATGATCAGACAGAGTGCCTGGTTGTTGGAGGACATGGTGGTCTTCCTCACTGACATGTCTTTTTGTGCTCAAATTGTGTGTAGAAGTGATTCAGCACATCTGGAAATAGTGTCTCACCATAAGAAGCAGGTAGAGATGTCCTGTAGTTGGTGATGGCCTAGACACCCTGCCACATGTGCTGCACATCCCCAGTGTCCTGTTAGTGGCTGTGGATTTTCTGAGCATGTGCGTACTTTGCTGCTCTGATGACCTGAGATAAGTTGGCCCTTGTTGTTCCTAGCGCAGCTTTATCACCTGATCTGTCATGAAGAGCAGTCTTAGCATGTCTGTATGCCGGTATAGTGTGACAAGACAGGTGTGGTGGACATGTTAATCTGAGTTGTTGTTTCTGGTGTGCTGTCACTGAGCCAGGTCTTTGTGAAAACAAAAACGCTCTGAATTCTAATGTAGTCAAGTTTATTGTCTACACATTGGTGTGCATTGGCCAGCTTTAAGGAATTTTCACTGGGCAGCTATGGTTAAAGGCTCAAGTTTCTATAGTTTTGATCACATGCATTGCCTGTGATCTCACCAAGAGCATTTGTGGGAGACTGCTTCACCACCTTCCATGTTATATAGGTTGATCTGGTATACAGAATGGCTTCACTGAAAGCGACACGAGTTACTTTTGTAGTGCACAATTAACTCCACTCCCAGTGGTACAGATTATTCTTCCAATGCGCAGCAAAAATTTCCCAGTCAGCAGCATTTTTATCGCCCAGTTATAATGCTAAACAAGGATATGCATAGCATGGACCCCACCTGCTTGCCAGTCATCTGATTCCTTGCACACAGCTTTTCCCTTCCTTGGCCAGAAGCATGAGATGACGCCGTTGTCTCAGGGCTTGGTCCCTGAAGCAAACTGAAGCCACAGGGATTCACCCTCACAATAGGTTTTTGTTGGACCCAGTGAGACTGCTATGAATGAGCACCCCGCCATCATGTTTCCCATATCAGATTTCAGGAAGAGGCTTGAGGACACATTTGAATATATTATCAGTACAAGGTCAGAACATTTTTATTGTTTTGATTGTAGGGTTCATAGTTGACTCATACTTCGTGGGTACTAGCATTCGAGATTGGACTAGGCCAGTGCTACATAATGCATGACTCTGCCCTTTTTGATACTAATAGATGGGTTCCATGCACAGCACCAGTGAGGCAATCTTGGGTTTACTGTATGTTGTCTTCTATTTACTCCATTTACTCCTTTTCTGTACATTTATATCACCTCTTTATATGACAAAGGTGCTCTTCCACAATACCCAGGTTGCTTTCTTTTAGCCATAACTGAGAATTGAGAATTTATCCTCAGTGTTCTCTACTGTTTTCTGACAGTTTCTTCTATATTTTCTTTTGTGGGATTTTGCAGGAGTGGAGTCTTTCAGTGTAGAGTGACAGAACAGAAACTGATACCTGACATCCCAGATTTTTTAAAAACTTTTTTGGCTAGCCTATAGCTATTACCTCCTATTTTACTACTTCTTTTCACTCATGAGAACCTCCCGACTAAACAACTCCTTCTTCTCCACTGTCATCAGACTCCTTAACAGCTGACCTACCTCATACGGAAATATTTGCACTGTTTTGCACCTTAAACTCTTTTGCACATTTCCTTCATTTTGCAAATGCACAGTTAATATTTATTCACATTTGCACATTATACTTAAGTCTTTACTTATTTTATATAAAAACTATATATTTATATATTAAACCTAATCTCGACATTTGTGTGGACAGCAAAGAAAGAATTTAATTGCACAGAGAAACGTGATTTCTACTGAACATATGACAAACGTTTTTTATCTTGAATTTTGAATCTCAGCAGCAGGTGCTGCTCATGTGGCGACCTTGTGCTTACTTTTCTTTCTTTTCTGACCCCATCAATCGGCCTTCAGCTTCAAAAAGGAAAATGGAGTTTAGTGGTCAAGGCACTTTCATCACAGGAAAGCTGTGCTTCTGGCTAGCATCTCAGAACCAGTGTGGAAGAATTAAATGCAAAGAGTGGTCAAAAGGTAGACAAAGCTGGAATATGAACTGTCTGACTGTCTGTGGGAGGTTTCAGATTATGAATCGAAGTGCAAAACAATCTCCCTTGCAAAAAAGGAAAGAAAAATTTTCACATACCAATTTTATGACCGTTATCAGTACTGTAGTTATCGATAAACCAATGAGTGATTCTATGGTATTTACAGTGAACAGTGGTGTACAGTTTCCAATGTTTAATACTACATCCAGGTTTTCTGGTTGCCTCTTGTGGTCTACCTCAGTAAATTCCTCAATGCATTTGCTCCTACACAGCTGCATATTCCTCCACATTGATTCAGCCCTTATGAGTAGCAGCCTTGTCAGCACTCAGAAGAAGTCCTGAAGTGCTGAGATGGCCCCTCAGGCCACACTGTGATGACTCTTTGGACTGGTTTAGTGGGCTTTTCACAGAGATGTGGTCAGAGTTGCTGAAGGTGTCCTTAATCCTTGTGTAAACATGGTCTGATTCACGTGCTGGAAGAATCTAGGTAGAACTGACTTCAGGTTTGCATAACTGAAGTAGTCCGGGATTTGGGGTGGGCAGTTTGCAGGTTGTTTATTGATTGATTATTGCAGGGTCTCCAAGATTGTTACCTCAAATGTTGTTTTGTCCTGTTTTCATTTTTGCCAAAGAGTTTTACATCCATACTTGTAGGTGTATGTGATACTGGAGGTCATCAAGACATCAATAAAATGCAGACAAATAAACAATAAAATGAAGACAAATGCACAGATTTAGAGTGCACCAGCATAAATAAGCTGTTGCACAGACATCCACTTGCACCTTCATCTTGATGCATGTTCAAGACAGGAACTTAGACGGTAAAGGACAGCCACATGGACAGGAACCGACAGAATGGGAGACATGCGAACAATGACCAACGAACAATGTAGTCACATGTAGTCACATAGTCACATGTCAACACACCACAGCATGGCACAGAGTGTGAACAACGTGAAATATTTTCTCTGCGTTTAACCCATACACCCGAGTGAAGTAGTGGACAGCAAGTAACGCAGGGCCCAAGAAGCAGTGTGTGGGAATGGTACCTTGCTCAAGGGGATTCTTATCCGCGGCCTTATGACCACAGGGGAAACTCTCCTAACCACCATTCCCCAGGATACATGGGCACTGTGGGGTGGGTTACTGGGATGCTGGATGGCACTGAGGGAGGTAGCTTGGTAGCCATAATGGAGCCAGGGGTTGATAGCTCAGAGACAATGTCATCTGTGCAATTAAAGGCACAAAGCAGCATCATGGTGACAAAGGCCACCCCAACAGCAATCAAGAAAGACCTTGACCTTGACCCCCAGCTGCAGTCCCACCATGGCTTATACCATCGTTTGTGGCACAAAACTTCAAAATAAATATACAAAGTAGCAAGAAACAAGTAGGGAAACAAAAATAACAACCCAGATACTACATAGTGAAAGTGATGTAAAGGTTGAAGTGAATTGATTTTAACAAAGTTTAACAAAGACACACACTGTGAACACAGGACAGGGTCAAAGCTGGGTACCAAAAGGAAACAAAATCCTCATGGCACAGGGAAAACAAAGGCAGTGTGTGACCGAAAAAGGCGTTGTTACAACAGGATGTTACTCGGTTTATACAAGTTGTAATGATCACAACCAGACCAGATGCAGTGAAACTTGGTTTAATCCAGAAATCAATTCCATAACCCAAAAAACAGGTCATAAACAGAAGATGCAAATCCATAACAGTGGGCATGAAGACATCAAGAGAGCAAGAGAACAAGCAAGAATCAGCAATAGTAATACAAGTAACAATAGAAGGCTTTACACGCTGGGGAAAATACATTGCACTGATGTGTGTTTGTTGTTCTTTTAAATACTCCAATATACAAGTGATCCTCATCTCTCTCCCTCTCACTGGAACCTCACATAAATGCTAGATAAATAAGGATTGCTTATTTGTATACTTATTTTCTTTCTTTTTAATAAAGAACATAAAGAAAGTAATGCTAAACTGTTTGCTTAATTTCAGCTAACCCCTGTTGGAACCACCATCTTCTCAGGCTTCACTGGGAATAATGGAGCCATTGACATAGACGATGGTCCAAATGGACAAATCGAGTACACCATTCAATACGATCTCAGTGACCAGGTATGCAGTTCATTTATGTTCACATTTTTGTCTCTAACAGAGTCCACTCACAATTTAGTCTGAGAGATTTTCACACCTGTAACTTTCCCCTGCCACTGTCAAAGGCCATGTGGTGGCTGTCATTGTCTGTCTGCCCCTGCTCCGAAAGCAGTACAAGCTAGTGGTGTTACTCACAGCCCCATGCTGCACAATGAGCCAATTGTGCCTTCTATTCATGTCTTCAGATTGCTGTTTTACATCTGAATAGCACGGCTGCTGGATAGAAAATAGCATGCCTCCTTTTTATTGTATTTTTAATTTATTTCATAAACCATATATATTTGAAAACCAGAGTCTTCAAGATTTCTAGTGGTGTTACCTATATGTTTCTAGGACAAGAACTCGCAGAGCTTTAGATGATTGTTTTGGAAAAGTCAAAAACTCCCATTGGTGGGAGCTTAGACCTTAGAGGGTTAAAAATATATAAACGGGTGCCGTTTGTAAAAAAACAGCTTAACAAATTTAGAGGTGTCATTATTTCATCATTTAGCGCAATTTTCACATTTAGAGCTAAATCTCTTAAAAAAAAACAGTGTTGGATTTTGGTACATTTTCTTACTGTGTAAATGTTAAATGTTAAATTTGAATGTTAAATCTTAAATATAAATGTTGTGTTCTAAATGTGGGATTTAAATGTAGCATTTTAACAAATGGTGACTCAAAATGGTGCCATTTGTAAAAACAGCTGAACAAACTTGAGGTGTCATTTTTTCACAATTTAGTGCAATTTTCACACATTTAGAGCTAAATATGTTAACCGTAATGTTTTGCTCTAAATCTAAATGTTGCACTTTTACAAACGGCGACTGTAAATGATTTTGAGCTGTAAATGATTTTGAGCTCTAAATGTTTAGAAGATATTCCAATTGGCCACGCCCCATGATAACAATTGGCTGTTACTTAGAAGGGGGCTGGACTATAAGCTGTGATATGCGCTCACCAACGTAGAGGATTTGCCTTAATTATCTTAAATCTAAATGTTAAGTATGAAAAATATATCTCGCACTGTAAATGTGACACTTCAAAGTTAGATAGGGCTCAGTGACACCTTTCCAACGACCCCTCGTTTCCCATAATAGCCCCTCGGAGATCCTGAGTTATTAGCTGAAAACCGTTCGCCTTGGACAAAAGAAATGGGATAGTGGGGCAAAGTGAACGGTTTTCCCTTGTAGTCTTAGAGCAGCCATTGAGATATATATACATGTATATATTTTATGATGGACAATGATTACAATTTTAATCACAGTATTCACATGGTTTTCTGCAATTAATCGCATGTGAAATTAAATCATTACTTCAAAACTAGTGTATTGCTCACCTTTCTTTTTAAAGTACGGCTATATGAACAAAAATGGAATAACACTTTAAGCAAATGCTTTAAACAAATAAGGGGCTTATATTGTAATAAAATAAGGACATTAATGTAATAAACCAAAGCTATATGCCACTGCAGGGAATTCATGTTTTATCTAGCTTGTTATTGAAAAACAAGTTACCCTTGGGGGCAGAAGCATGGGGGCAGAACCATTATAGCGGCTGCAAAGAGGGACGAACTCTATATCTCTATGTATCTGAATGCAGTATTATTAAAGTCACATTTGGTTTAATTATCAGGCGTTTTATATGGACAAAAGTAAAAGGAGTGCTGTATGGGTCGGCTGGTTTTCGCGGGGCTCTGGTGTCCCATTACTTTTGTCCTTAAATAGCTCAATGCTCGCATTTCTTCAATGAAAGCACCGAACTTTCAAAATACTTTCAAAACTTTCAAAACTTTCCAAAAATTTTAAACACCTGCTTTAATTGTTGGTGTTAGGTGAATAATGTGTTAATGCGCTAACTTGTTAACAACTTTCCCAGCTAAAATATATATATGCATCAAGAGCAATTAAAAAATGAGTGTACTGAACCTACTCGCTGCTCCATCAATATTTCATGCCAAATTCATTATCTTGTTTAAAATGGATTGCAAACTGCAGTTCTTTTCCAAACTACGATAAATGTTGTACCTGTTGTATTGGCAAAATTGGACAAAACAACTCTCACCCAATCAGAGTTCGGTCAACGTTCTAAACTATCTAGCATGGTGGCACCCTGAAGAAAGTTGGTTTGCTCGCTTATTTAAACTATCTTTTGAAAGTTGTTGTTTTAAATACTAATAGAGTAAAGGCAAAGATACACTGAATCAAGCATAGGTCTTTTATTTTTCAGCTTCACAGCTTCAAATGCAGACATGCACAGGGTGTACTACACCCCCAACTGGCATGAGGCAGTACCACACCCACACGCAGTAGCTCTCAATCTCCATTCACTCTTCTCTGGGGTTACAGACACACACACACACACACACACACACACACACACACTCTCTCTCTCTCTCTCTCTCTCTCTCTCTCTCTCTCTCTCTCTCACACACACACACAGAAACAGGAGGGAGGGAGATGCAAGACAGAGATGGAGAAACACATATGGATATATAAGCGCAAAAATTCAAATAGCAATTCATTTTGAAGTTGTCAGTTCAATATTCAATATGAGCATGTTATTTGAAATTACATTTTGCAATTGGCAGTTTAATGTGCAAAGAGCTGATGCAATCCTTAGTTGGTTTCAAAATATTTAGAATAAAAAATAGAAAAACAATTCACTGAACTGCATTTTATATTGACATTGATTTTCTGCCTCTTTATTCAAATGCTGCAGCGTTCCAAGCAATTACATTGCCTGTTCGGAAGAATTCCCAACTGTCAGACCGCTCATCAAGGCGGGTCTTCGCTAACAACGTCACTTCCTTGTTCAGGGCCTCACCAGAATCCATTCAACTGAGTGATTTGTTCATTTAGAGCAGTGTGGGGCGCTAGAAAAAAGACAAGGCTTTTGAGAGAAACGAGGCAAGTGCCGATAATTCACTGAAAAAAAAAGACAAAAGGAGAGTGATGGTGACAGAAGAGCTTTTGCAGCTATTTCTGGTATCTACATAATTGGTCTCCCAAAGGTTTGCATGCTTTCCATTCCAGTCCAGAAATAGCTGCAGCAAGCTCTATATAGCATCAAATTTATTAACAATAATTTATTCAGTAACTTTTGTTGTGTAGAAAAACAGCTTTCATTAACATTTGTCACTAAATTGCTTCATTAGCTTGTGCTTAAATAAAGATTTAAAATGAGATGAATTTAATTTTTTCCGGGAATCCAACAATAAAGTTAGGTCTGTAATGTCTTGTACAGTCATCAAACATAAAATACAGACAGCTCTCTCCTCATCTCCTGCCATATTAACTGTGAATCCGAGATCAAGATATTATCAGCACTTCGTTTTCCTCGGAACAGAGAACATTCGCTACAGATACAATATGTTTCACTGCAAATTGTGAATAAATATCATACATACAACTTTTTGTTAAATGGATATTGGTACTTTGAATGGTTGTGAATTCAAGATTGAACTAACTGGCCATTTGAAAGAATGGATTTATAGCGCTTTGAAAAAAAAAGAATAAACTAATATTAAACTAATAATAAATTAATAATCAACAGCATTGTTGTTAGATTTGACAATTATTGTTGAACATGTTCAGACTAAGCCAACAAACTATTTTAACAGGACAAATTAAATATTTGCAAAATGTGTGGGTCTGGTTAAATAAATGTCATTTTTCTAATAACTATTAAAATGCATTTATAGTCTTTTGGAAAAGAGCTTTTCATATAAATATATACCAATTCTGTGATTTATCTTTTTTGAAACCTTCTTGTAAATTACAAATCAGTGGTTCTGTCTTAAAAAGCCTTCCAATCACTAATAACTGCCAGTCTTATCTTTGCTGTCCCATCTCTACAGACCACGAACCAGACATTTGATATCCCTCTCACCCTCTCTGGCTCTGTTGTCCTCAAAGAGAGACTCAACTACGAGGAGATCACACGTTATCTGGTCATCATCCAGGCTAATGTAAGTCTGTGGGATGAGCGTAAGCAGGAAAGTTTTCTGGAATATGGAATATAAAAGCTGCTTATAAGTCACTGGGTCAAATTCAGAGGATTTGGTATTTGCAGAGAAATCATGTCTACTGTTTAAATTTTGTAAGAGTGTGAAATGCATAATATGTGCTAGTTTTATTGCTAAAATTTTGTGTTAGAATGTTGTACCAAATTGCTGAAATTTATTCCAGGACCGGGCTCCTCACACTAAAGACCGTCAAACTGCCACAACCACTCTAACAGTGGATGTGCTGGATGGGGATGACCTGGGCCCCACTTTCCTGCCTTGCAACCTGGTTGGCAATACCCGTGACTGCAAGCCGCTGACCTACAAAGCCACTGTCCTGGAACTGGCAGACCTAGTGAGCGTTTTATATGTTCTCCTCAGAGGTTAGGCAGACATGATTTTTTAAAATTACAGAAGATCCATAACTTTTAAGTGGTACACACTGTGGCACAATTATTATATAAGATAGTAATAAACAAAATCCAGTTATGACAAATTAATAATAATTGTTTTATTTTAAATTCTTCAAAGTGCTTTGTTGCAAATATACACATTAAATGTTTGTTTTAGAAATAGAGTCTTGCATCAGTATCAGAGTTAGTATTGTTAACCAATTCTTAGATTTTGAATGTTTTTAAGATCAAGAATTTGCATTCCTTCAGGTATATTCAAATTTGACTGGTACAGTTTGCTGTAGACCAGTGTTTCTCTGGTACAGTTTGCTGTAGACCAGTGTTTTTCTGGTACAGTTTGCTGTAGACCAGTGTTTCTCTGGTACAGTTTGCTGTAGACCAGTGTTTTTCTGGTACAGTTTGCTGTAGACCAGTGTTTCTCTGGTACAGTTTGCTGTTGACCAGTGTTTTTCTGGTACAGTTTGTTGTAGACCAGTGTTCTCACAGATGTGACAAAAAACAACTGTATATGACAGCTGAACATTTTGGAAATTTGATGCAATTAATTGCAATTATTTCCAATCAACTACACGAAATATTATGCAATCACTCCATAATAATGATGAGGGGAAAATATGGTATCACTTTGTAATTTACATTTATACAACAAATATAATCATACAAATGAGCAGATCTTAAAAAGCTGTTGCACCTGGCTAATTGTCAAGAAATATGTCCACAACAAGACAGCTGTCAGTTGAGACAGTGGAAAGGATTATAAAACTCCTTCAAGAAGGTAATTCAACACAGAGAGTAGCTGAAGATGTTGGTTGTTCCCAGTGAGCTGTGTCTAATATTTGGAGCAAACAAAATGGGATGGTTGTAAAAGGCAAACATACCGGTAGACCAAGGAAGATATCAAAGCATCAGGACAAAAATCTTGCAGCAATATCCATTGAAGGTAGAAAATCCAGAACAAAAGAAACGAAAAACCAAATGTGCAGAAACGGGGGTCAATGTTGTGACCGAACTGAAAAAAAAAAAGGCTGAAGGAAATGGGATTTACATCCAGAAAAGCCAAATGTAAACCATCGTTAACACCTAAACAGGAGAAAACAAAGCTACAACGGGCTAAAAAGCAACAGTCATGGAATGTTGATGATTGGATGAAAATGGTATTCAGTGATGAATCCCAAATCTGCCCTCGCCAAGGAGATGATGCTGAAACTTTTGTTTGGTGCCATCCCAATGAAACAATAACCAGCAAAACCTGCAAAGGACCAGGGAAATGCATAGTCATTGCATAGCTGTAATTTTGGACACTTTTCTCAGTTTGCACACTTTTCTCATTACAGTAATTGAAAGTTTGTTTTGTGATTAAGGGGCCGTTCACATATCGCGCCTAAAAATGCGTGGAAAACGCTAGGTGCATCACTTTCTCCTTCTTTCCAAAAGCGCTCGGGCGCTTGCGCTCCGGAAGCGCCTGTCGTTGCTAAGCAACAATGATGAGCTGCTCCTCCGTGTTTCTGCTGAGGCGTCAGTGTAACGGAAAAGGGGAGGAAGCTAATTGGTTGAATGTTGTCACATGACCCGCGGTGCGCTTGCGGCATTCTGAAAAGTTGAGATGTTTTCAACTCGATGCGTTGCGGACGCACCTGAAAAAAATGCGTTGCTTCCATTATGAAGCAACATTTGAAATAATGGACTTGCGCGCGCAAAAGACGCGATATGTGAACGGCCCCTAAGTCATTCTTTAGAATGATAAAGCGTCATGCCACTGAGCAAAGAACGTTAAAAAAAAAAATTTCAGGAATTGCAATGACATGGCAAGCAAACAGTCTGGATGTCAACCCAATTGAAAATGTATAGTGGAAATTGAGATAAAGGTCCATGACAAAGCAAAGCTGCCAACTACTTCAAGTTGGAACCTGATTGATGGAGAATGTTGTTTCTCTTCAGTGAAGTCCTTCAAGCTGCCATAAAAGACAGAGGAGGCGCAACAAAGTGCTAATTGTGGTTTTTTTGTTCATGATTTTATTAAAAAAGATGTGCCATTATTTACAAAAAAATCATTTCAGTGTTTAGGTATGTTTTACAAAGCAAGATTTTTTAGTTACAAAGTAAAACAACTGAATGAACCAAAAATAGTGATTCCAGAGGTGATCCAGGACAGATGCCGGACACTGGAGGGAGGTGGTGTGTTGGGAACAGCAGCGCTGATGAGACCACTTTGTTTGTCATTGATTTTCTGAATAAGCAGTCGGGTTTTTTGTTTATCTGTTTGTACTTGCATCTGGCTAGATGGTAAGTGAGTCTCAAAGCTCCTTGATGTTAATAAGTGTTTGCTTTCTGCTGTTCCCTTTACTTTGCACACACTCAAACGCAAATGGAAAACTGCTTGAGAACAAGTTATAAGTTCACAAGTGGAATACATATAAAAAATAAATAAATAGAATAAATATGGGTAAAGGAAAAACTAAATGCCAAAGTGAAAATGTATGGAATGTTCAGTTCATGTATTTTCAGGCAGTGTTCAGGCAATGTAAATAATGTTCAGTTATTTGTATTATTTTAATACAACAGTGGATTTTGTGAGTGCAGTTTGATGTGCTTTTCTGAAACATGGCTACATTAGCATCCTTATACATATTGTGCTTATGGAGTGCATCAGCAGCCCTCGACATTGAGCTGATAGCAGTGGAGCAAAGTACATAATGTCTACCCAGAGAGTTTTCAGATGTGATGCGTTCTTCAATCAACCAAAACAATGATGAGATGTGATATGATGTCATTCACTCTGTGAATCCAAGTCTCCAGAATAGACAACTGGATGCTTTCGGAGACTTCAACCATGTCTCTCTGCATGTTCTTAAATTTTGTAGACTGTCAAACCGAGAGAATAAGACACTGGACTTGCTGTGTGCTAATAACAAGGCATTCAGCTGCACAGTCATCGCATCTCTGGGCAAATCTGGCAACAACTGGTGCATCTCCTGCCCATCTACTACTACTAGTGAAGAGGCAGCCAGACACTGTCAGGACAGAGAGGGAATAGTCAAATGAGGCCAATGCTTCCTCAGCAACAAGCCATCGGTGCCCTCTTGAGCACATCGGTGCCCTCTTGAGAAGAAGGAAACATTCAGGTCAGGTCACAGGGAAACAGCCATGGAGGTACAAAGGCTGAAATGAAAGGAATTAAGGGACAGCTACAGGAGAAAGCTGGACCAAAAAGTGCAGCAGGACAACACCAAGGTCGTGTTGAAGGGCATGAAAACAATCACAAGCTTTAATTCTAGCAACCAGGGAACTGATGGAAAAATTAAGAAGGCTAATGCATCTTGGTTCCTCCCGAGGTTTCTTCCTCCAGCCAGGGGAGTTTTTCCTTGCCTCTGTTACCTTCAGCTTAATCACTACGTGCTTGGACCTGAACTATGTAAAGCTGCTTTGTGACAACTTGGTTGTAAAAAGAGCTATACAAATAAAATTAATTTGAACTGAATTGAATAATGTGTTCAGCATCCCCATAGCCACTCCAGACCTCCTCCTGATCCAGCATCACAAATGCCGAAGCCGCATTCCACAATAACACAATTAATAGCATCACAGACACAGACACACGCAATATTGTTCTCTCCTCTTCCACCAGAGACAAACTTCTCATCAGAGGTCTTTGCCTTCTTCTTCTCTGAAAAAGTGGTGGCTAACAGTAGCCAATTTTCTGAATTACACAAGGTCAAGCCGTGTCCTGCTATACCTACTTCGGTCAAAAGAGTCTTTCTTTGGTCTTTTACCCCTCTCACAGAAAATAAGGTATCCAAACTCTTGACTTGTAGCCCTCATACTACATGTCTGCTTGACCCTATCCCTACATGGCTCTTCCAAGCCATCTCTTCAGCCGTCGTGTCAACTATCACGCATATGGTTAATGATTCACTCACCCTGATTCACTAATGATACATCTTGTTGCTTCCATTCTTCCAGTCCTCAGTTCTAATTCTTCTTGAACTTTCAGCAACCTTCAATAAAGTTGACCACAATTTCCTCCTATCCATGCATTTATACATGGGCATCTCAGGTAAAGCTCATTCAGGGTTCAAATCTAACCTCTCTACACATCCATTCAAGGTATCATGGTTGCGACAAACATCACCATCCCACAAGGGGCATCCCCTCAAGGGGCATCCCCTCAAGGGGCAATACTGGGAAAATCTGCTCAGGATCAAACCACGGAAAGCTGCTGTTCCTGACATCATTCCTGGTTGTATGCTTAGAGGATGTGCAGACCAGCTGGCAGGAACTGAGATCTATGAACAGCATTCTCAGATAAGTGTCTTTTTTTTCCAGGTGCAGGGTGGTGGTAACAGCTGTTGAATGGTTGGGATGGTATGCAAATGTCCAGTGATGATGGCAGTTGTGACTTAATGTGCCCCATGATGAGCATGCTGTTCATAGATCTCAGTTCCTCTGCATCTGATCCTGGACTTTCTGACTCGGAGACCTTAGTCAATCAGGATTGCGAGCAACATTTCTAGCACCACCATGCTGAATACAGGGGCCACCCAGGGTTATGTGCTCAGCCCTCTACTGTTCACACTGTTGACCCACGACTGTGCAAAAATGCACAGCTCGAACCACATCATCAAGTTTGCTGATGACACTGTGGTGGGTTTGATCTATGGGAATGATGAGGCAGCATACAGAAAGGAGGTGAAACAGCTGATGGACTTGTACAGAGTCAACAACCTGTCCCTAAATGTACATAAAACTTCAGGAGAGCGCAATGTGATCACTCCATACAGAGCATCGGTAGCTCCTTGCTGGAGATCGTCCAGAGCATCAAGTTCCTTGGTGTTTACATCATGGAAAACCTCACATGGACCTTCACCAGCTCCATCACCAAGAAGGCCCAGCAGCGTGGTCCCTGACTTCCTGGGCAATCTCCTCCATGTAACCTGGAGCCACTAACATGGATGCTGGTAGGATGAGCTCTGGGTCTTCAGGAGCTTTGCCTGTGCGATAGCACAGCAATAATGCATCCGCTTTTCTGTTATTAGTCCCAGGCCATTATGTAATCTCGCAAATTAAAATGGGTGAAAAATAGTGACCACTGGGCCTGCCATGAATTTAGACATTTTAGACAGGCCTACCCTGCAGCCAAGATGATAGCACAGCAACATCTCTAGGTCTTTGGTGTACATGTTTTGGAAGGCTGCAACCTATGACGAATCACCAACTTGGAAGATTTACTACAAGTGGGTGAGCCAGAGCAATCACAGCAATAAAAAAGATGAAAGGGAAGACTGTGACACGTTGCCAGCTATCCCTGAATTAAAAAAATACAAAGTGGTTATTCACAAACACACCACCAGGGATTCCCAACTGATTAAGAGGTAAAGTTCTTGTAGCCAGTGGGGTCTCCAGCATACCACTTTGGCAGTGAGGTGTGGGCATGACTGTTGGATCAGCTGAGATGCCAGCATGTACCAAGCATGTCAAGTTGTCAATCCACATCACAAGAAGCTGGTCCCAGATTCTGTATGTGGATGGCACATGGAAGATGATGCACTTGCATGGGTAGCTTGATAAAATTTTCAGGAAATGGCATGAAAACTTAAACAAAAGAACATGTATAACATGTATAAAAGAACATCTATAACTCATAGGTTCAGTTCAATAAGATAAGATAAACCTTTATTAGTCCCACAAGAGGGAACTTTGCACAGAAACAGGCATTTGTCATGCAATTTAGAAGTGTCAGGATAAATCCAATGGCATTCGGGTGACTAAAAGTCTATTGAAGGGGAAGATGTGTTCAGGTTAGGACAGCTGTTTTATATTAGCAAAACCTTTCTTACAATTTTTTCCTGGTTTAATTGAAAAATAACAATTATAAGTACTAACAATAAAAGTATTACAAAAATGACATTTTTGCCAGGCATAATTTTTTTCAGTGGGTGCCCTTTTGTGTAAAAGAATTAGCTTTTTTTCTATCACAGAGGCCATTATTTTATCCCCTGAAATTGTACCGGAGTCAGTGTTGGAAAAGTGACTGTGCGGTACAGTGGTGTCTTGTTTGCTGATCAGAGAAAAGTGAACAGAGTAAAGATTTTAATGACTGATTTTGTTCCTTTGATCTCAGCAGGATGAGAGAGAAGGAATTACTGAAATGCTATGTCTTATTTAATAGCTACAAACAGCAAAACAAACCATTTTATTTCCTTCATTTCCAACAGAGCCAGGTGAACCCAGTGAATGTGACACCCCCCATTCAGGCTGTAGATCAGGACAGAAACATCCAGCCTGCCTCTGATCGGCCAGGCATCATCTACTCCATCCTTATCGGTAGGTCTTTGCATGGTTGTGAGTTAAACAGCCAAAAGCATGTTATCTAAAATAGAGAGAACAATGTTACAACAAAAATTTACCTTTATCTGTGAGTCTATGCTATGTTGGGTCCTTGCATTTGTGGAAATTGGGCCTGGAATTTGATGATTAAGAAGGTTTGTGTCATTGCCAAAGTGTGTACAGTGATGGGTCCAAGATTTCAAAATGGGGTGCGACATTGTTTTTGTCTTTCACCATAGGTCTGGAACTGCTAATATATAGGTAGCTGGTGATTCAAACGTGTGAACTCAAAACCTCATCAGTTGTTAGGTAGATTATTTGTGGTGAAAAGATACAAATGGTATTAGGAATAAACAGGATGTGCAGATGGGAAGTTGTCACTTGAATTATAAATGCAATACCAATGTAACTGTAAAACCAATATAGATTTGTAGTTATACATACAGCTAATGTATAACTACTTACAGACACATGCACACATGATTGTGCACAGCACATGCTCAGTCACCCCTTTACTCATGAAATCATTCTTTCACATCAATGAAAACCGTAAATATTCCGATATTAGTTAATGTTTTATTCATTTCCACCTACTTGTCTTGATTTCACCCAAATACTTGTTTGATGCCAAAAATCAAAATAAGTCAGAATTCAGAACTCATCATTAATATTACTTTCATTAGTTACACAATAAGGATTTTAATATTTATGGTTTCATTATACTAAGACAGATAAACTTTTAAAAATTGATTTATTTAGTAAATAAGGGCAGACCCCACTAGGCCTGCCCATGGTGCTCGGAGACATGCCAGGCTGATGTATGAGAAGGAGTTGTGTTGATCCAGTATGACCATAGGTTAGGTGAGACTCAGAATAAACAGAGAAAATATTAAATAAAAGCAGAACTAACAATATAAATAGAATAAATCTTACTAAATAAGAAGTATCTAAAAGTATGTAAAACAGGTAAATCTAAATAATCATTTAGAACCATTAATCAGAAAAGTAAATTCTGATAAAAATGTAATACAGGGCACTCTGAAATCACTTATTGCACACTTTTTGCAGCAAAATTCACTTAGCTTAGTTCCTTAGTTGATCAAATAAAAGTCAATAGATGAATCACTTCTAAAGAATTTGTCAAATTTTCTCTCTAGAAAATTCATTTAATCAGGTTCATTAAGGTTCCATGACTTTGTTTACACAAAGCACTGAAATGCATATAAAAATCTTTGAGAATTTTTATTACATTTTGTGTGTTTAAGAAAACGAATGGTGATCCTGGTCAAAAATGACCGGTCATTAGAAATAGTGTATAAAATAAGAACATTCTCACACCCCACCATGCTGGTGCCTTTGAGCACACACACACACACACACACACACACACACATATAAATACACATATATTCACACACACACCTATTGACAATTCATTCAAATAAAAATGATAAATTCCTGAAGAAATTTAGAGCTGGGCCTGCCCAAAACTCCATAGCAATCGCTTCCTTCACTTGAGCAACCATCTTGTATGCCTTCGCAACCACATAGAAACTCCCTAGCAACCACCTCATCCACCATAGCAACTGCCTAGAAACTACTTAGCTACCACATCGTAGCTGATAGCAACCATCTAGAAACTCCTTAGCCACTATCTCCAACACACAGCAACTGCCAAAAACTGCTTAGCAACCCACTTCGACACCACTTTTATACCTTAGCAACCTATTTTCTTTAAAATAGGAAACGGAAATTCAAAACTTGTAATGTTCACATAAAATTGAGTTAGTAGAAAGTTCCAACCGAACATTAGTAATATATATATATATATATTATCATGGATTTATAATCAGCTAAAATGTTCCCAGTCACATCAAAGAGTGTTAAGCCAAAATGAACACAATAGGAGGGCTAAAGTGATAGATAATTGTCAATCAACATGCTAATATTTAAATTGGCAGGTTTTGGCTCAGTCTAGAGTGAAATATATGCATATTTAAATATTTAAATCACTTTTACCAGTTTTGGGATACCTCAAATTTAATCAGTTAATTCATTTAGATTGCTCACTAGCTAAACACTTTGGGCCCAGTGCAAATGATGCACAAGATGAGCTACTTCTACTAAGCCCATTGTTATCTGATAGATTTATCAAATATTTGATATACTTCAATCTCAATCACTGAAATTGTTCAGTTAAGCTCCTATAAACTACACATTTGGACTTGTGAGACAGAGTTAAACTTATGGGTATGGGTAAATTCTAGAGATGGGCATAGATAAATTTTTTTAACGCCGTTAACGCCAAGATTCCATCAGCCGCGCTCTCTCACTCTGTCCGGGGGAGAGACCGAGACAGGTTTAAAACGTGCGTAAACCGGACAAGTCACTGAAATATCAAGGTG
>JBBPDC010118795.1:0-25750 GCA_037974485.1 Hemigrammopetersius urotaenia
ATATTTTTAAAGCTGCGTGAGGGTTTTTGCTATTCCAGATTCAGGCTGTGCAGGCAGCCCATAATAACTAATTTCTACCAAAGCTCAACAAAAGGTATACTGTGAACTATTAACCATTAACACTAGTTACATTGTATTAACACAAGTCCCACAATATTGAGTCAAGTCTTTCTTTTTTCACTGGCCTGGTTGATATAGAGCTTGGTATTGCAATGACACAAGTTACCTGTGCCAATCATGTTCCATAAGTGAGTAGTGTAAACATTTGTGCTGTGCAAGGGACTACCCAGGTGACTAATGTTAAAAAGATTCTGAAACACAAAAAACACTCCTTTGAATTTTGCTTATAATCACTTTTTTAAAGTAGTTTTTGTTTTGGCCTCATTTCCATTCCACCTTGCTTGACCTCTACCCCGTGACATTCACTCCAGAAGCCTCAGAGGTTCCCACCTTTTTTTTTAAGCATATCCTCAACTATGGTCTTTATTTATGGCTGATAACTATAGTTCTGTGAGTGTTCTGGGTTGTTTATACACTATACTTTCTTTTGAATCACAAGTCTTACACTAGTTCATCACACCTTCAGACCCATTTTATGGAAGGGCTTCGGAACACGTACGACTCCTCAGGTCCACAAGGAGAGCTTCAGGCCACATGTTAAGCAGTTTCCTCCGGGATCAATAAAGCTTTCCGATTCTGATTCTGGTTCTGATGTTTACATAACAGACCTAAGGAGTCTAAGAATAGATAAGACCAGAAAGTGAAGGAGGAGGAGCCAGTGGACATTTTCTGTTGCACAAAAACACTTTGGGCTTAAAGGGGAATTCTACTGATTTTTCAACCTTTCTACACAATTTGTATAAGCATTATGATGCTTGTATTGCTTATCCAAAATAAGCAGTGAACCTACATTTGTGTACTTTTATTTACATTTTTAGCTGTATGAGGGACGTTCCAAAAGTTTCAAAGATAAATGAAAAGACACTTTTCCTTTAGGATGCAGTTTCCCAACACTTTTTAATGCTACCGGCAAAAAATGTTTTCAGTTGAGCACGTAACCACTGACACACTGCTGCTTTCACATGATCATCATGGTCACATGATCGTCATCCTCATCATCATCCTCATCATCACAAGAAAATCTTCTGCCCCTTAAGGCTTCTTTGAGCTCCAGAGAGGTGGAAATCAGATGGCACTGAATGGCACTAAACTCTCAGACACGCCCAGTTCCTATTTATCCAGCCTCTACCTTTTCCAACCAAGATATAAAAGTGCAGAAACGTTTTGAACGTCCCTCATAGAATTGATGGTGGTACGTGGGGGTAAAAAATGTTGTGTTTGGCTTTTCTTTTGGTACCATTTTTGCCTCACCACACTTTGCATGTACCCCTTCATGAAGGTAAAAAAAAAAACCCCACTTTGTCAAAAGTTTTTGTAAAAATTTCCAGTAGCTCGGAAATCCAGCAGTGTAATTCATAACGATTTCTTGTATGTTTGTCAGGGAGCTTTTAGAAGCTTCAGACACCTGGTTACTTTTACATCTCTACTGTAACCAGTTCACAGTTTGGACTCAGGAAGCTTCTGTCGAATGGGTTTGTGTATTTTACACCAAACCACTTTGAACATTTGTTTACGTCTTCACCTTTTTATTAGACGTGTCATTTGAAAAATCAGTTGAAGCCCCTTTTAAGATTTCCAGTTTTAGTGAGAAATCTATCTTTGTGGAACATCTTTGCTTTGTTGCCATGGTAGCCAAGGCTTCTGGTAGTTTCTGGACTGTTACATAGTGGGGGTGGAGGTCTTGCATGGGAAGAAAAGGGGGCTTACAGCACTCGGCATATCTTACAGGTCACTGAAGCCCTGGGGGGCATCTCTGGGCAGCAGATAAAGCAATAACACTGGATGAAAGACAGGGTATTATGGATTGTTACTGTAGTAGTGCTGTCAGAATGGGGCCAGGTCACAGAGAGGGCAAATTGCACTGTGCTCCTAACACTCCTGTATAACAAACTGTGGTGGTAATGAAGTGTTTATCTGGGTAGATACTGGTGGCTGAAGAGGTCGGTGCAGAAGGCAGTGGATCCTTGGTGTAATGTTGCCGAGCTGAAGCTGGGCTGTAATCGATCTATCCATGCTCCACCCATTTAATGCATGTTTTGTAGCAGTTGGTCTGACGAGCTTTATAACAATGCTAGTAGAGTTTCTGTTTAAGTAAGTAATGTGAACATTATAGTCCTGTGTACAGCACACAGTGTTGTCAATGTGAAATTCTCTCCATTTAACCCATTCACCCAGTGAAGCCGTGTGTGGGGACGGTACCTTCCTCGAGGGTACCTCAATCCTGGGATTCGAACCCACAACCTTTGGATTGCTGGGGCATCTCCCTATCCGCCAGGCGATTGGTTGCCCCATCAGCTAAACTATTAAAAACATATACAAAGAGCATATCTTGAATTATTGTACGTGTCCTACATCCAGTCTGTTTAGAACACTGCAACCTTTCACACACTTCCCAAATAGATAATATTAGTTATGAATTAATTCATCATTTAAAAATGACATTTGTGGGCAGAGCAAAGGTAGGTCTGTTAGGCCCAGGCCCGCATGCTTGAAGCTTTTCGGAGCAGGGATGCTAATGTAGGATGTGTGTGTTATTCTATGTTTGAGAGCATTTTTATGGAATTCATAGATAAAACTGATTTTCAGTGGAGACCCTCCATTGGTAGTTTGGTTCTGGAAAACCCTTCTTTAGAGAAATAATGTTGTATGGTGCCGTTAAGACGCTGCCGACCTGTTTACTGTTCGAATCATTTTGTGCATATTAGCTTTAGTCCTAGCATGGAACTCAGAGAACCTTCTTCAAAGGGCATTAGCATTTCCTGAATGTAGCTTTGGGAACATACTTTCAGTGAATGCAAGATCACATCATACACTCTTTTACTGAAGTAACTTTTGGATTGCGTAAAAGCACTTTCAGCAGCACATACCTTTACGACGTTAAAATATTTACGAGGAATGACTGGCTTCATCCTATTTCTAAGCTGAGCTGAAGCTAGTCACTGCCTTTCGATCGTGTGGTTCTGTAAAAGCAATAGTGGGGTGTGAGGTTTGTACCATAGTGGATCTACTTTTTTTCTTTCTTTTTTTTTCTTCTGGTTTAAAGCACTCCATGCTTCTGGCTTTTCTTTGTAGCACAATGTTCACAACATATTCATAAAGGCACCATTTGGAAATTCTAGCATCTAACTTGCACCGCTAAAAGCTTTAACTTTGGATAGTTTGATAGTTTTGCCCCATTTTTTCAGGACATTGCTATTAAACTACACCACATTGTTTTGGTTCACTCTGTAACCTTTATGTCATTCAAATGATTCATTTAGTCCTTTTTCTTTTAATATTCTCATTTAATCCCGTTTTTCCAGTTAGTCGAGGAACGGATATGTTTCTTTTTGTCTTACTGGGCATTAGATCTCTCCATTGGTCAGTTCAGTTGTTAAATTTGTGTTTTTTTTCTTTTACTCAGAAGTCTTAAAGGAATAGTTTGGCCAAACATAACACAACCAGCCAAGACTAGAAGCTTTAGGCTATCCAGTTCCCTCAGTGTATTTATTTCTTAGCAAAATTAGCATCTTCTGACCGTTTCCTTTCTTTAATAATCTTTCTTTATTAATCTTCTTTATTAATATACCCCCTCACTTTTTTTTTTCCGTTACCTATGAGCACGGCAACCATGCATATTATTTATCCACGCCTCTGAGTTTTGTGCTCTTCCCACATCTGACTTTCGATTATAGGTCATATATTTAAAGAGGTGTGTGTGTGTGTGTGTGTGTGTGCACTTTTACTGTGATTCATACATCATTTACATCATATCAGTAGCATTCTTGTAGGGAACAATAATTTCCTTGAATAATTATTGAATGTGTGCATTTCTGCATGGAATCTGTCTTCTACCTAGGACCTAAAGGTCAGCTGCGGTGGGCTCTGATAACCCTGTTTTATTTTTTGTTCGTTTTTTTGATGCTGAGAGATTTTTAACATTGATGTACGAAGTCTTAGGCCTGGTCTGTTACGAGGCTTCCTTACTGCTCAGGGTTTGGTGAAGATGATGATGCTGTCGGTAGAAGTTTATTTTAGATATAAAGATATGAAACTGTGAGTTTAAAAAAACAACCGAAAAAAAAGAAACTGAAACTGAAAACGGCCCCGCATGACACGACCGAGGCTCTTGTACTGTACCGTTCATTTGGTTTTTGTTAGTTCGCTTTCTGACATGACTTGTGATATTGCAACGCTTGGGTTGGTAGACCAAAGAGTGTCAGACACTTTACTCTGCAGTGACTATTAGTGTCATACCGTACCATAGTTCACTCTAGTTAACCTTTCCACGAGTGTCTGTACTTCCACGCTCCCAAGCATGGGCGTCGGAACCATTATATTATACTTCTAACCATGTTATATTACAGGGGGTCCTAGAGTTACGACACTGATGTAACCTGAATTTTGGCGTAAGTTGAAACACACACTAGCCTCAGTCATTTCTCAATCAGTACAGTACAAACAGTAAATCATAATCTAGGACATGAAAACACGACTAAGCCACAGAAAAAGGAAAAGGACATAAATATACTGTACGTAGTTAAGGGTACTGGGTAAGGCCAACCCTTACTTCCGCCACATGCAACCAAACTAGTTCGCCCAAGTATGACGAAACACTCAAGTCTCAATTTTTGAAAGTTTTTATGGGAGTGAGCATCATAAACTCGAAACGGTGTATGTTGAGACTGTTGTAACCCAAGGAGCCCCTGTATTTATATATAATATGGTTATAAGATATGGTCGCAATTATAATATACTTCATAATATACTTCAATCATTTGTTTCACGCCCTTGCTCTCAAGCAAATTTGGCACAAAAAATAGTTCACACATATTTGTTCTTTCCTCAAATGTCAATGAGCCAATAATTAGTTTCTGAAGTTTTGCCAAAATAACAAAAATAAAAATTTCAGGCTACCACTATTTACCTTTTAACACAAACTTCTGTCCATTGTTATAGAAATCAGTAGATTGTCTGGAACCACACAAGCAAGTCTATTTGAGAATTTTAGATGTGGTATGAGACAGTTTGCTCAATACTAGTTGGTACATAAATGTTAGGTACATTTTAATTCGCTCCTAAATTCTACTGAACCTGGCTGATTTGGGGAAGGCATCAATGTTTTTGTCAAATTTATTTAACTTGGAGCTGAGTATGAAAGTACAGAACGACTTTTATTTTTCTGCCAGAATGAATGAGAATGTGCTGAAGCACTGAGAATATTTTTGGTTCTTTTAGTGCTCTGAAATATTCAAGGTTTGACTTTTGCTGTACATATTGAGCTCAAGAGTTTAAATAAGAGAAAGCAGTGGGTTGAGAATGTGGCTGAAAATATGTTGGTGCAAAATATATATATATATATTTTTTTTTTTTGGTTTGAATACATATCCATGCTTCCATGGAGACAGACTCTCTTGATGGGGCGTTCGGTCTTGACACATTTCTTTTTCCCCTTGCAGTAACTGGATAAAAAGCAGCCAGTGCAAATGATAATCAAATCATTAGATTTCGAAAACTAATACTTTGTTGTCCTACCAAGATTCGACTCCTGAACGCCTGTGTTGTCCAGATTGAAGAGTCTGGGCTTGTAACTCGAATTTGAAAAATCCAGTGCCTTGTGTTAAATCTGTGTGCGGTCTCCACACAAGCTTGGCGCAAACCGGATCTCTGGTCAGGTCGTGTTCACAGGTTTGTGATTCGTCTGTAGACTTAAAGGGAAAGTTCATCTGGGGTTTTTCCCCCCAAAAGGTTTCTGATGTCTGCTCGCCTTACTTGCCCTGAGATTAACGAGTGGGCGAGTGCAATAACTTTCCTGGAGCTTTACCTTGACTTTTGACTGTTCGACGTAAACGGAGTGCATTAGGCCAGATAACGGCCCACCAAGTTTAAATTCTGAAAGTCATGGATGAATATTTCGGAAATCTGGTGAACCTTTCCTTTAAGGGATGGATACGCGGTCCATCTTTCATCTTAAGTGTGGTTTTTATTTTCCCCTTTATTTCAAGCTAGCAACCTGTCTTGGAGCTAGCCATTATAGTCATGTATGTCTTTCTTCTCTTTTTTTTTTTTTTAAATATCAGTCAAAATAGGTTTGTGTGCTGTACTTTCAATCGATTAAATGAAATGAAGTACCTCCCAGTTCCATCATGTTGTTTGTGGTGGCAGTACGCAACACGAATAACACACAGCCTAGCTATGCAGCTCATTATGCAGCCAGTCACCCACCCTGCCATACTTGAACTGCAGTGTGTCAGTGTCTTACTATGCAAGATGAGACCACGCCACATCCAGCGCAACTCCTTCAAACGCATTCCCCCCCGTTCTCTTATCTGCACATTTCGGCATCACCGAGAACCCACTTCACGGTTTAGAAGTACGTCTGGGAGGAAGGAACTCATTCAAGAGAGTTAAAACACAATCAGAGCATTTTAATCATTCCATAATACAGATTTCTTTCCTTTCTGAGAGTTACATCATATCTGGCGTCACACACAGATATCAGATTTTCCACACTGACAACCTTTAACACTCCCTGCCTCGTCTTATTTTTGATAACATTCTGATTTTTGAAATATATTTATAGACCAGATTTGCTCATAAATATATATATATAAATACATATAAAATATGAGATCTTGGATTTTTGTTTGTAGTGTGTAAGCTTAAGAAATTTCTCGTTTGGGCTACTGCATGAAATTAACCTACAGCTGATTGAAAAGGATTTATTTTTTTGAATTTTTGTGAATCCAGACACCCTTTTCAGAGAAGTAAAATCTTATTTGCTGAAACTGTGTATATGTGTGGGTTTGTTTTTTTCTTTTGTTCTTGCTAAGGGGAACATTGCTCGACAGAATATCACAGAACATGACAAAAGTCAGTTTTAAGCTTTTAATTACAGATCCCCCGTATGAAATGGCCAAGACTATACTCGCTTGTGTGTTAGCTACAACCTTTAAGCTCCAGTTCAAATTTAAGGAACCAAAATAATGGATCGTGTATGATTTCACAGACAGGGATTAATGTATTTTCTATTGAAAGGAGAATACTAGTGAACAGTTCTGTTTAGCTCAGATCATTTGAAAATAGAGAAGTAGAAAAAGAGAAACTCGTTAAGTTGATTCAGTGTTCCGTAAAACCGTGATGGCTGATACCAAACCATGAAAATAATGAATCATCCCACCCCTAGAAAAAAAAGTTCAGGAATAAGCTTGCTAAGTTCTGGTCCAGTTCTTATTAGTGTATTACACCATTACACACCCTGTCCATTTGTCCACCACTGTCAACAGAATGGAAGCAAAATGCACAATACGGACAAAAATAATTGGGACACGTTAATTATTGGATTCAGAAACGGATCGAAACCAGCCCACAGTTTGAGAATCAAGGCTTTAGCCCCTTTGGTCACGGTCAAGATACACACTGTATCTCAAAGTGTGTCAAAACTTGCAGAGGTACTCAAGGTCTCGCTTCTGCACCAGTCAAAATTTCATCATTCTCACACACCCATTCCGAGAGGCGTCAGTAAATCATGGCATGTCCAAAGCAAGTCTTGGTTCTTTCTTTGTGAAGCGACCATCTAACCATGCAGACTTACAAGAAACATCACACACTTATTAGAAATAACACCTCATACATTAAATTTTTTCTTTTAATGACTATATGCAGAAAAGTAATGGGACGCCTGACCACTGCAAAACCCTGTCAAGACATAGCTGCGTTTTCATCCACACACAAGCAGTAAAAATTAACAAAAAAAAAAGAAAAACAAAAAATGAAGAAAAAAAATCTAGGTTCTTTGGATATAGGCCTAGGCCGATAATAATAAGCCTAATTACTACATATCTGTATATTTACTGGTCATTTGGCAATAATTGCAAATTCAGTCAAAGCACTCCTTTGGCAGGTCTTGTTTAATAATACCAATAGTAATAACAGTATTAGTAGTGGTATAACACCATCCATCCATCCATCAATCTATCTATCCAGACATGAGCAGGGGGGTAGGGGATGCGTGTTGGGGGCGCAGGGTATTGCAGGCCCAAAGCCTGTCACTGCTGGGCCCCAGGACAAAGAAGTTTGAGAAATGCTGTACAAAAGGCATAACAAGGAATATCACCACATGGATTAATAATGCCTTTTGGCTTATATCAGTCAATTCAAAAACATCTGGGGGACAAAAAGAGAAAACTTTAATTCATGAGATATTTTATATTAATAAAAACTCCATAATTTTTTTTACTTGCTTATTGCATGGTGACGATGATGCTATTAAGTTAGATCGTTTTTACATCCCATTCATTTCAGCATTATAAAAGGAGCAGCACATACTGACCCTTACACACTGAACACGTTTCTAAAAAACACGTTTTTACACCCTTGTCTAGCTGGTCCACTCAGGAAACTGGACTGGAGAGTCAGTTCTCCATGAGAACGCGTCCAGACGGTTTGGCAGGCAAGGAATGGCTGCCAAAAATCAGGTTTTATATTCAGTGTCCGCACTTGGCTGTGTTGAGCTGTTGTGCATCCCAGCGGGTTGGTCACCAGTCCAACTCAGGAGGTTGCGAAGCAGACGCTCACCGCAGGTAGTACTCAATGACAGCAGAGAAAGCGGCAAAACCTCCACAGCCCAGAACTCCAGCCTTCAAGCCAGCTAGAGGACAAAAGACAGTTATAGTACAGGACACAAATCACTGTGACCAACGAGTCAAGCTTTAAAGTATGTTTTCTTGCTCTTTTGGGTGCACATAAGGTACATAGGACTATCAATAAATTACTGATGTATTTTGACCACATTTCTCCCGACTGGGCAGTCTCAATCTTCCCTCACAAGGTGTACATGGCTCCTCCCTCTGCACCGGTTTTATCAAAACTGTGTTTCTTTATCTAAACAGTTTCTTGCCCTCTTTGATCGTTCAACCAGCCAAGACAGCATTGCATGTAACATACATGAAAAAAAGGGACTGTAATGACATTGCGTTTAAATATAGACTTTAATATGGAGTTGGTCTTTTTGTGGGCCAGTCAAGTTCTTCCACCAAACTCCAAACATGTCTTTATGGAGCTTGCTTTGGCACAGTCATGCTGGAATAGAAAAGGTTCTTCCCCAAACAGTGCTTACTTCTAATATTGAACAAAACAGTTTAAAAATGGTTGTGTTCATTAAAAAAGTGATTTAGCCTTAATGTGGCAATGTCTTAATGGGGAATTTCAGCCCAAATCTAGATTTTCATGTTATCTGTCACGTCACTGCAGAATTGTACTGTAGTTCAACTTTATATACTTCACATACCATCAGGTTAGCTCTGAGAAAGCCTGAAATCTGCTTCAGCTGGGTTTGAGCAGTGCTTTACTGCACTTCTATCTTGTTTTTTTTTAATCCAAACGCTGCTAAATGTTTAAAATTATAATACAAACAATATTTTACACATATTTATAGTCCTTGAACCTTTAAGAAGGTACAGAATAAAGGTAATCTGACTCCTACCTCTGAAGCCAATGGCACCTCCAGTGATGCAGCCACTGTATACTGCGTTTTTCCAGTCAGATTTCCCACGGTGCTGGAACAGAGATTTATGCAAACGTTACTTGTAAAATACCACAGAGATCCACTAGAGGGAGTCATTTAGAAATCTAAGGGTTGAGTATTAAGGAAATTCCAGAGCGGACCAGTGGTCACCGGTCTAGCTTAGGCTGTGCTTCAGGGTTGTGTTCGAACCATAATCTACTCCAACTCATTTGTTTAGGTTTCCAGAGGCCCTTGATTAACTGGATCAGGAATGTAAGATTTGGGACAAAAAGAAAGTCTGAGAAACACTGAGAAGCTCTGGGACACTGAAGACCACCTTTTTGAAAAGGGACGGCTTATTTAAAGGCTAAATTCTAACATATATGAAAGTGACAATTCAGTCATACGTGAACACACCACAGCACACAGTGTGGACAGCATGAAATATGTCCTCTGCATATAACCCATTCGCCAAGTGAAGCAGTGGGCAGCTACGAACACAGCGCCCAGGGAGCAGTGTGTGGGGATGATACCTTGCTCAGGGTACCTCAGAGGTGCCTAGCAGTCTTGGGAAACCAGTTGCACTTCCATGAGAAAATGTGAAGTGTGATTGCATAGTTGCAATAAAAACAGTGTTTGGAGACACACAAACAACAGTCTTTGATTCAAAGTCCAGCGCTTTAGCGTTGCACCACCAGGGGACATGAGCTCGACGGTCATACCAAGCCCTTTATGGTTAAGGGCAGCTGAAAGCTCTTGTAGCCGCATTCTCGGGATGATTACTCGACCTTTCTTTTTCTCTGGACAACAAAGTTATTAAAATGATCATAACTGATTGATTGATTAATGTAATATAAGGGCAATATAAGGGCAGGGTCTAGAGTCCTTCCAATTACTCACACAGCCTTGGAGGAGAAGTGGCTTCACAAAATGGGTGGAATAAATCTAATAATAGTAATGATAATAATCATTTAAAAATGATAAAAGTAATTTAATAAACATATATAAAACATATAATCTGTCCATGATAAGACATGGAAATGGCATGAAACAGCACAAAACTGTACAAAACAGCAACTTCAAAATGGAAAAAGAATACATGAAACTTACTGATTCTATGATGCACTCTGTACACGAGAACATTGCACCTACAATGGCAAAATTTTTGGCATAGGACATTCCTCGTTGACCCATGTCCCTCAAAACCTCTCTCGCCGTGGGTGTCTTCAGTGGGTCTTTGGGATCAAACCCAACATTAGTGTCGATCCCTGCTGTGAACACTCCAAAAGCACCACCCAATACAAACCCTGGCAGGATAAATTGAACATGTCAAACAAGTATAATTATCTCCATGCATTTGTTACAGCATCACTAATACATTTTTCTTGTATTGTTGTGTTTTCCTGGGTCAAATTTAAATGATCATTTTCCAACTTCTCCTTATTTCTCAGAAATGAACTGATCCTTTAAGACCTATATGTAAATGACATCTGCATTTTATCACAGTCACTTCAGCAATCCAGGCTGACAAGATTCAGCATTACTAGAAGAGACCAAACTGTTACAGGCAAATATATGTTAATGAGCAGGGTTTTGATCTAGGTCCTCTGTTGCCTTTAATAATTTCTATTATAGTAATGCAAAGACCTAGTGTTATGGTATTTGTACAGTTCGATCAGTGCAGGGAAAGCATGAAATAATGAAATGTATTATTGTGGACCCTGTATCAGTGTAGAATGTAGAATAACAGGATCTGTACAAGAGCAATAAAATAATCTACAATCTCCATGCTACATATCTATGTATTTGAATGTAATGTCACTAAAGTCCTGGTCAGTAATGGTCAGGTGTCCCTATACTTTAGGACAGTGTGTTTAGAGGCGTTTTACCCCCCACGCAGGCCAGGGCTGCTTTAAACGCGCAGCTCTCCATTCCTCGCTCGATCATTTTCTGCTCCTCCGTCTTCTGTGGGTTCGGCAAGCCCCCCATCACTCGGGGGTCCAGCTCTTTGGCCTGTCTCTTGTCCCCAATGAGGTGCTGCAGTACTGTGCTGTACTGTAAATACTCTCCATGCTCAGACCGCTCCTCTCCTCCACCGGGCGCCGCCATGATCGACCTCCTTCTGGTAAACACAGCGACAGAAAATAAAACCTTGATTCAGCGAAACGTCAAGAACAGTAAATGAAAAAAATATTAAATCCGTTTTAAAAATTACACATTTCATATTCATAAAATAATATGATTTTATGGATTGTTACTTATTACACTTTGTGAGATTTATAGTAGACAGTTTGTCACAGACGCAGATTCGTCATTGGGATTGACCTTCTGTATTCTAACATTATTGTGTTTATTAATGATTAATTTAATATACAGTAACAACAACAAAAATAATCATATGGATAACACATGGATATTGTTAAATTAGTAATATTGATTTAATGTTACCGAATGTTGATTATTACTGCCCTATATATTATTACTGCCCTACATTTTTAATGGAATAAAAGTGTTACAAATTCAATTAATGATAATTATTATTATCATTACCATATATTGACAAAACGTATAATCATTACCATGTATTTACCGAATGTTACTGAATGTTAATATCATTACCTTTTCGTCTGCTTTATTGCATTTATTTTTCATTTTATTAATGCTAAGCCACATTTTGCACTAGTGATCTGCTGGTAAGTCTTGGTGTAAAATATGCATGTAATTCCTGAATAATAACACCATTCCTTATATAATTGTTGTTGTTGTTGTGGTTATTATTATTATTATTTTAATTTTTATTTATTTATTTTTGCTCTGAATGGCTTTGGTGTTTTAATTACTAGCTACCTAAAAGCATCGGCTTAAATTCAAGTAAAAGTTTATTACAACAATCATCATCATCACCATTATCATCGTTAGTAGTAGTATTGTGGTGGTGGTCTAGTGGGTAGGCTACATACCTTTGGAACAAGACGTCTTGTGTTCGAATCCTACCTTCAGTATTCCACCACTGGGTTCCTGAGTAAGACCCTTAACCCCAAGTTGCTTCAGGGAGACTGTCCCCTGTAGTTAGGGAATGTAAGTTGCTTTGGATAAATTCCGTAATTTAGTAGTAGTAATATAACTATTAGTACTATAACATTTCACTCTGAATGGCTTTTGTATTCTAATTGCTAGCTAGAACGCTTAAAAAATACTACAATAATAATTAATACACAATGGTTTAGTCCTAAAAAGGGTGACTTCACTGGGATCTGTCCAGAACAGATGTGAAAAGCTCCTTTAAGCAATACAATTTGGGTGAATGTTTATAGTGGCCACTAGATGGCAGTGTTGAGCGTACAATGTGTAGTCACCATATTGATCAGACATTCTCTGTTCACAACATTGTGGTAATGACAGAAACATTTGAAACTAGAAAGGGAGGATTAGTTTGCAGTTAGGGATTTATGTGTGGAATTGATTCTTGATATACATGTTCGGGAATCTATTAATATTGGAATTGATTTCTTAGTTTATTAGCTAAAATTAGCAAGCCGTGGAAGGACTACACAATGTTTCTACAATTACATGTAACTTAGATGAACTATTCTATACCTTTCAAGACGAAAAACAGTTTATAAAGTAGTTTCATCAATATTAAATCTGTAGTAGCAACAGAGCAATCAAGAGCCAATCAGATTACAAGAGGGGAAAATCAACTATCCAATCAGGCTGTAAAATCAATTAAATGTGATTTATTTGGGTAGAAAGCAGAGGATTCAGATTAGAAGTGGGACATCAGCTAGCAAATTAGAGTCAGCAATTAATCAATTAGAGGGCAAAAAAACTGAACTGCAGGAGGGAGTATTGGAATGCAGGGGGTGGATTGTGTTACTCGTATTAGTTACTTCTATTAGTTATTGTGTTACTCAAAGGATGGATTAAAACCATACTTTGCTAAAAATGTTTGGGGTGGCTGCTGGTAAGAGAGATGCCTCTGTGATCAGAGGGTTGTGGGTTTGAATTCCAGGGCTGCTAATGACATCACTGAGGTACCCTTGAGGAAGGTAAACTCACCACCGCACAGCGAACAGTTTGAACTTCTTTCTCTCCATTTAACCCATTCACCAAGTGAAGCAGGGGGCTGCCACCAATGAGAGGTGCCCAGGGAGCAGTGTGTGCCCTTATGAAAATTAACCATCGTTTACTATGATTAAATAACCATGGTTTTCATGTTTTTTCTGTAACTATGAAGTGGTATATGCATATGTAAACTATGGTAGTACCACAGCTACCATGAAGTGCTATGGATAAACCATAGTAAAACTATGGGTAGTACCAAAGTACCATGGGGCACCATAGTAAAACTATGCATAAAACTTACTGCATAAAAACCATAGGAAACCATAGTGTATTTTCGTGAGGGTGGGGACGGTACTCAAGGGAACCTCAGTGGTGCCACTAGCCACCCTGAGATTCAAACCCACGACTTCCCCAACCACCAGACCACCACCGTCCCCACACAGTGCTTCTGTGTCACTTGCTGTATGCATTTTACTTCACTGACCATATCTCCCATGTTTTACATTTGTCCTCACACTCTGAGAGAGGGTGGGGTGGCCCTCCTTCTCCCCACATGACTCAGAGTGATGCCAGCCAGTGCAGGTGTCTGCTAACAGAACACAGTCAGCGTTCTCCCTCGGGAACATTGAGCTGTCCAGTGACGGTGTTTGATAAAGCGGCTGCTTTCATGTGACTCAGAGGAAGCACATGCCAGACTTCATTGTCCAAGCACTGGTAATATTTTGGCATCTTGAGACACTGAGTGGAAAATTGGGTAAAACCAACCAACCAAAAAAAGGTAGCATTTAATTGCCATTGTTAGTAGGACAATGTGGATATTCAGAGGATAAAATAAAACAGAATTTCAATAGTAAAGGAAAGTAATATTTTCTTGTTTTTGCGTTTTATCTTTGCTCGCAACAAATTTCTTGTCACCTTTTTAGCAACACATGGGTTTCCATTTGGTCAGACTTTTCTTTTGTCATCAATTGCGCTCTTGGTAAAAGAATAATTCTATTTGATTTGCAGAAATAAGAATAAAAGAATAATAAAATAAATATAGAATAACTTTAAGATTTAAGATAAATTAAAATAAGTAAAAAAATATTTGAAAGAATATAAATGAATACAGAAGTGCATGACTTCTTGTGCAAATCTTACTAAAGCGAGTTTAAAACAAGGCTGGTTCCAGCAATGGGCATCATAATGACTAAATACTATTTAAGCCTGTTTAGATGCTGATCAGGGCCCACAAAAGCTGCAGTATTGGGAAATGTAGGACAAATATGAGGCCAGTACTGTTGTCATTATGTGACAATTTACTTTGTATCAAAGTACAAATCATATAATCTGCAAAGGCAAAATTGTAACATAATAATTTGCCAATAATTTGGAGATTTCTCTGGATTGTATTTTCCAGAACTATCTTTCTGCCTATCCAAGCTCCTCACCTTTGAAGTCCATAATTACAGCAGTCAGATTCTAAGTATTCTAAGATTCTAAGTAGCAAAGACTCGTAATGATAGACGCCTCATTTGCACACAGTCGTGAATACCACAGACGTGTGCTGACAAACATAAACACATACAGCAGCAGGAAGCCGAGAGGCAGGCCGGAACACGCTGAAAATCGAGGCAAATCTTCAAGTTTACATGCAAAACTCAAACCCACACACTTTCTTTTAACCTGTCATCCTATCACCGTTACCCTCTATTTACCATATAGGTCCACTGAGTCAACCATGATGGTGCGATGATAAATGTGTGATCGGTTAAACAACTCAATACATCATTAGGAAGAGCACGTACATACAGGAAACCTGCATTAATACCCAGATTTGCTAGTTCGACAGTATCAGCCTGTTTTAAACTAAGCCTGAAGGTTCTGTTGACTCTGTTACTGAGCTTAGGAAGCAGCTCGATCCATTAAACTCAGCCCTTTCCTTCCTGCACTCCAGAGGACCTGAGCAGACAGAGCACCTTATCATAAAACCCACATTTCAAACGTTCCACTGTCATCAGTGCATAATCTCAGACCCACCTCATTTCCAGTCCTCACTCCAAAAAAAACCTGCCTGCAGTGTTTATGCCTTTGTGTAAAATTCTCAGCCCTGAGAGGTTGGAAGGACCACTTACGGTTCACTGGAGAACCTTTCATTTAAAGGAAATTCAAATAAATAAAATAAATCTATCCACTAAAAGTCTCTTTCAACCAACATAATTAGGTTTGTGAAATAATTTTATTGTGTCTTTAATCATTGTACAACCACAGTACCAAAAAATGATGGGATCTCCGCATTTAGAGGATGCTCATCCAGCTTTTTTACTAATACACAAATCACAGATATGATGCAGTTTTGTTTAGTAGCTGAACACTGTGGTCTCCTGATTATTGGTTAGCAGAAACCCTGTAATAATGGAAGAAGGTGGCCTGGTCGGAAGAATCGTGTACCTGGAGAAGAGATGGTACCAGAATGCACTATGGGAAGAAGGCAAGCTGGAGGAGGCGGTGTGGTGCTCTGGGAAATGATCTGCTGGGAAACCTTGGAAACCCTGCATTCATGTGGATGTTACATATACCACCAAACTAAATGTTCCTTTTAATGTCAATAGTGTTCCCTAATGGCAGTGGCTTCTTTTAGCAGGATAACGTGTCCCACATACTTTGAAAATTGTTCAGGGAGGATTTGAGATCCAAATTCCCAGATCTCAATCAGATTGGACATCTTTTGGGATGCACTGGACAAATCAATGAAGGCCCTGCCTCACAACTTACAGGACTTGAATGATCTGCTGCTAATTTGCCAGACACCACAGTCCACCTTCAGAATACTTGTGGAGTCCATGCCTTGGTGAGGGAGGTGGTTTTAATGTTACTGATTGGTGAAGATAGGTAGGATGGCAAATAAATATATTTTTAGAAGTAAATATATTTCTGAAGTGAGTCAGTCCAGTTACCTTACATTTATGATAAACCTTTATTAGGAATTTAAGCACATAATTAAAGGGCAATCTTTTTATGATAGCAGTGGTGTTCCAGCATGAATGGGATAAAGCTGCATAATAACTGAATAACCTAATGCTGCACAACCAGAATTCTGCTTTTCCACATATAAAAGGATGTTTGATAACTCGGGTTATAGACCCTGGATCCTGGCCTTGTGTGTGTGTGTGTTCCTCCGGGGTCTCCCACAGTCCAAAGATGTGAGTGTCAAGTGAGCTAGGGATTCTAAATTGACTGTAGGTGTGAGTTAATGGTGTGGGTGCTGAGTTGCCACCCAGGGCAAGTCCCTGCTTCGTGCCTGTAGACCCTGGGTACCCATGACCCTAGTATGATATCTACTGCTATTAGATGGTTCCAATTAGCAGATCCTAGCATACATAGCCGATGGCTTTTTACGTGCACACAAATGTCTAGTTACACAAAATCAAGTCAAATGTACAATGTTATGTTGACAGTGTAGCAATACTAGAAGAAACTCTCCTAATACAGCTTCCAGGATAGATAACTACTGTAAAATTCTTTACAAAATTCCAGTAAGCGCATATTACATTTTTGCATGCTGGTGCACTTGGCGATCCTGCACTGGTGCTTAATGACTTTTTCAGCTCCTGGAAGTGTAGAAACATTGCCAAACCACACAGATTAATTTTCAGCTAAAATCAGCACATCTGTCTTAATACTGGCTTGCATTATATAGATGTGAGTGCCAGTATGTACCATCTCTGTCTCTTCCCCTATCTCTTCCACTCAGTCTGCTCTTGTTCTTGCATAACTCAATGGAATGCAGGTATTCAGGGCTTGGATTTAGTCCAGGAGGCCTTTATCTGACTCCAAGGGACCACTGCTTTTTCTCCTTTAACACACTCACAGACACACAACCTTCTGAACAATACCTTTATTATAAAAATGTGCCTCTTATTGTTTACATTAGGCAGCAATATCTGGAGCAATTAAATAAGACAGTCAATAATTTAATATACAATACTCTTTTTAAAATAGTGAAATACTAAAGACTCATAATTCAGTTAGTAAGTAGCAGTGCTGTTAATACTATGCACAAAAAAACTTGTTTAACCAAATGTTCAAGACCCTGCAGTGTTGAGCATTCAGTACAACAGAGAGCCCCACTGTCTTTGTTCATTAGATACGCAGACTGTGTGTCATCATGTTCATAGTGAGAGCAAGGGTGAGGGAGAGAGAGAGACAGAGAGAGAGAGAGGGATAGAGAGAGGGAGAGTTTGTGTAACATCATTAAACGCTACATTGGCTTTGAAAGGCCTGTGCCTTGACAGAGGATTCTTTTCAAAAGTATGAACCACGGGCAGAACAGGCTCATCTATGAAATGACCCTGGACCTTGCAGCATATTGTGCTGCAGGAAATGAAGAAGGTGGTGGTCACTGTTTTGTAAACAGAATGGAGGCACTGGTTCTGCAGGCCTGTCCCAGTGTGCTTTCAAGTGTTCTTCTAGTGTTCTGAACCCTCAAAGCTGAGAAGACATTAAATAACCTTCATTTGAATCTTCAGTCAGTTGTCTAGAATTGTCCATTGTACATTCATCACTGGCCAGAGCCCCCACAGGACCAACAGAGAGCGGATGTTATGTGGGTAGTAGATCATTCTCAGTGACACTGTTATGATAATGGCATATCAGTGTGTGTGTGTGTGTGTGTGTGTGTGTGTGTGTGTGTGTGTGTGTGTGTGTGTGTGTGTGTGAGGTGTGCTGGAGTTTTAAACACCTCAGTGTCCCTGGTGTGCTGAGAATAGTCCACCGATGAAAAATATCCAGGCAGCAGTGTCCTGTGGCCAGAAACAGACCACTGAAGATGGAATACAGTATGGATTACACAAACTGTGAAGCATCAGATGAACAACCATCGGGTTAGAAAGACAGGCTAGATGTCTAATATAGTGGACAGTAAAAGGACACAGCACTGCTGCATGTGATCTGTCTATGTATGTATGTGTGTTCGTATGTATCTGTCTGTCTTTCTATCTATCTGTAACCATATATAAATATGTTTACTAGTACAGTACAAAGATAGGGAAATGTTCTGTCTTTGAGCATTCTCTCACATCACTTAAATATTCCTGATAATCCTGGTAAATTATCATATTCAGTCACAATCAGTCATGTTCAATCTTCGCACCATCATGACCCACCAGGTCATTGGTTCCAGGTTCTAACCAATTGACAGTTCTGCTTATAGACAAGTGGACAGCGTCAAGCATAAGAGGCCACAGCCATAAGGATCTGGATGACCATGGAGAAACAGGGCACCTGAGCGATGGTATAAGCTAGCGACCGCGTCGGCGCTTTTAAGGCAAACAGGTACGCCACGCTGTGGACAACTCGACCCAAGAAGAAGACCAAGAAGTGACCGCGTGCTACTGCCAGCGAGGGCTCGGTCAAGGAGTAGATGGCCCCCAGGAACAGGAAGGGCAAGATGTTCTCCATGTCATTGATGTGAGCCCTGAAAGAAACACAAATAAAGTTCTGTTACTATAAGCATAGACAGAGAACAACTGTTTCATGAGGGCTAAAATAATACCTTCTTGATTAAGACAAAGGATCCTGGAGACACTGAGGGTTTAGTGTCTTGCTCAAGGCCCCACGATGGTAGAAAGTGGGGGGGAATGAACCTGCAACCTTGTGGTCTTCAGGTTCACAGGCAAATGTTTAACCCCTTTAAATTACACAGAATATTTTAAACCCTGTGGAATTCTCCATCAACACGTGACACATTTTGAGACAGATCTGAGATCATTTAGGCATGCAGTTAGCACAGTGCCGGGCACTTGTTGGTTTAAGTAAGGGAGCATCTTGTTACTTAACCCGGGGGATGATGGTGCCTTGCCTTCAGCAGCATTAACTAACCACCACGTCCAGCGACAAATCAGTTCACAATTATACATTCACATATGTACACAAACCACAGGTGGTTGTCCGAGTATTAAAATGTGTGTTTTTTTCTCCTCTTTTCCACATTTAGTAGTTTTGTCTGTCTGTTGTGTGTCTTTGTATAATTGTGGTGAGGTATTTGGCTGCCCAAAGGGTCAAGGGATAAATTTAAATTAAGCATAGACAAGTGATGATAATCCAGTGCTTTAACTGTGGAATAAGCTGAGCTCACAAAACAGAAAAAAGAGGGGAAAAAACTTTGGAGTTGGCCGGTCACCTACATTTGAGACGCAAAGTTGTGTAAACTGAATCTTCTGCTAACCTATTCCTTGCGTGCGTAAATGCAAGAATTCATACATGCACACACAAGAAAGCCATGACATCTGGTTTAGATCTGAGGGCTGAGTTGTAAGTTGTCTTAGTCAGGCTCTTGGCACCACGCCCAGACTGTACAGCGTGCCGGCGGCGTCTGAGTGCAGGCTAAACGTTTGCTAAACTTTCACTCTAGAGCGCGGACATGCACGCCTTGCGAAATCATCAGGACGTCACTTTCCCCACGGACCCGTGACACAGCTGTGAATTGGTCAGTGATCGGAAGTCTTTTTGCTCCGGGTGGCTCCAAAATGTGACATCTCTCGGGGGAATTCTGCCAGGCTGCCTTCTTGCAATAGTGGGGATCAACACCACAAAACCCTGCATTAGTCAACTTCCTCTGCTTTAAAGTGCTTTCCTTTATGAACCATTTCCTCCCTAATCATTTCCTTTAATTTGATCAAAGGAAATGCCTCATATTTACCACTGTTACATTTCATTTGAATACTCCTCTCAAAGAGATCAAACTCTGGGTGAATTTGAGGATGGAAAAAAAACAGTGGACAGACTGTTCAAATTCTTCATTCAGTTCTCATCAATGGTTCAAATAAATTTTTTACATCAATACAGAAATGTAATAATGTCGTTTTTTAGTGTATGGCTTATCAGTTATTGCTTCCAAAATCACGCTAATAAAGACAAACTGAATTCTAATTGTTCTTAAGTTTTGTTAATATTATTATTCTTATTATTTTGTTATTTTAATTGATTTTTGGGAGCTGCTTGTCCTTCGAGGCTGTGTTAATAACTGGAAAAATAACTGGCACGCACTTTTATTCAGTTTATCAATCGGTTGATCAGAAGCTGGGTGATGATCTTTTAAAAATTCAATTTTTGTGGTCGAGTCACCTACGTAATGAATGGGAGAGAGAGCGCGGGGGCGAGTCTGCTTAACAGTTTATATGGCGAAGCAAGCATTGTGACAACAAAGCTATGGAGGCCGCAAAGGGACAAACCGCGGAGAAACAAACGCAGAGCGAAACACTCTGCCGACCCCTAAAGAGACTTCAAGACACTAAAGCTGAGATCAGTGACTAATGTCAGTTTTTGTAGTTTAATTGTGTAACTGCTGCAGGAAATGCTGCTACATATTCAGCTTACCCATAAATGGCTTGGCAAGAGACAGGTACCTCACACCCCTCAGTGGTAACGTGGTAAAGTGCCAGGCACTGAATTAAATGAAGGACCGAAGCTTAGGAGCTGTTGAGGATGTTTTATCTGAAAGAGTGCATTTGCAATTGTCTTCTCATTCACTGTTAACAGATTGGGAAGTTTCCCTTCTAGCCAGATTTAGTAACTTGCTAAAAATCAGCTGACGTTTCATATACATTCTGAGACTTTCCTCAGAACTGACTTCTCCATTTCAGCACTGGCACGCAGCTCCCTGATGAAGAAATCCTCTGAAAATCCTAGAAAAACAATCTGGAGGAGCTCCTCGCTTTTCAACCTCTTCAAGGCTCAGAAAACGGTTTGCTATGATGCTAGGTAAAATGCTAAGGTGATGCAAGGACCAAGAGGTCATGGGTTTTAATCCTACCTTTAACACACCATCACTGGGTTCCTGAGCAAGACCCTTAACCCCAAGTTGCTCCAGGGAGACTGTCCCCTGTAGTTAGGGAACAGTAGTCGCTTTGGATAAAAGCGGCTGCTAAATGCCGTAAATGCCATAACTGGCCTGAGCCTGCTGTGTGTTTTGCAATGCATTTTTTTCTTTACATTTGTGTTTCTCCACTTTTAAATTTTGCAGCCTCCATTTTCATGTCACAGTGACACATATTTTAAAGGCGGCTTGAATGCTCTCACACTAATATGGTCAAGGGTCATTTTAAACAAAGGTCATTTTAAAGCGCAAACATGGTTGGCAAAAGCCCTGTGGTTCAGATTTATAAGGTAAACTAAGTACATTCAATTCAGTTCCGTCCCTTACAGTCCCTGCCTGTAAAAGTTTAGCGTCCTCCGCTTCTTCCCTTTCTGCACCAGATGAAGATGAGCTTCCCGGGAGAAAGTGAAACACAGTGAAATGGTGACAAAAGACCACATTTCTTGCAATGTAAAGCCATATCAAGTCTCAAATAAATATTTACGAGGAATCAAACAGCGGCAAGATGCACGTCGCATGAGTAGAAATCTGATTAATGAGTGACTCATCTCGACTCAGTTTTATCCATTTCTGGTAACTTAAGTGTAATAAACATGATTTGATTTGCAAAAACGTTTTATCATCAGATTAGTACGTGCTTTATCACACTCTGCTGCTTTTTCTGTTCAAACTCTCTTTAAAATAAAGGTTCCCAAAGGGTTCTCGGTTCCCGTGATGGACCAACCATAAGAACGAATGGAGTCTGATTTTTAACAAAGTCAAAAATGTCTTTACTTACAAAAAATCAGCAGCAACTCAACATAAAGCAAACATAAGCAAAGTAACAAGTTAAATCAAACCAACCACTGTCAAACAAAACATCCTTCCTCCACCAACACAAAGACACTGCTTATAGTGGGTGATCAGGCCTCTAAACAAACCGTAGGGGAAACAAACAAGGCAACACTAAAACATGTGAACAGCTACTAAAACAAAAATCAAAACTCAACAAAGCTAAACTCAAATGAATACTAGTACTACTTTACAAAGTGTTCTTGATTCCCAAAGGGGTTCTTTCATTCTAAACAAGTAGGAGCTTTCATTTACATCATCCGGGATCCCACAATTCTTTTAAGAAGCATGCAATGAAACGTTCCTCAGAAATGGTTCTTCTGTAGCATTGCTTCGAAGGAACACTTTTTTGAGTCGGTACATGACCTTCCCTCACCAGACAAAACATTTCAGTGCTGAGCATGGAGGTTTACACAGCAGCGAGAAAAAACGCAGACAGGTTTTTCTTGGAGCAGCAACTGGAAATGAGGTGACTCACAGATAACACAGGGAAGGTAGCAGAGCGTTTGAAATATAGGTCTGAAGATAAGGCGCTCTACTCAGATCCTCTGCTGTTGAGGAAGCACAGGGCTGAGCCGCACGGTGGGGTTTCCGACGCTTTGTTTCAGCAAGTCAGAAACATCAGGCTTAGTTTATATAGGCAGTCAAGCCCTGATTTCACTTTTCACTCCATTCTGTGTCTGATCTGACCTCTTATAGTCGAGAGTGGTTGAGCAATCATACCACATTCTGATTGGAATCATATACTCTGCATATCTAATTTCTGCAAAATCTTACACAGATAGCAGGTCTTAACCTCTACACCGGATAAGATCAGCACTAAAGAAGAAAAAAAAAAAAACAGACAGTGATATTGCTTCCTTCCTCCCTGGCTGTCAGGTCTGGTCTCATAAATATTGTTGTAGGACTTGCGGGCTCACAATCATTTTTTTCCAATGTAATCATACTTTCTCTGTATCTCTCTCTCTCACACACACACACACACACAAACAAATAAAATCTCTGCCCAGAGAGAAGCTGCAGTACAGTTCCAGTGTGGTTACTGGCTTGGATGCATGTTTCTTGGGAACTTTATCCATTTTAGAACCATTCATTATTATATGAGCCTTTCATGTCTCACTTACAAAAAAAAACACCAACTGAAATGTGGCATCACTCCAACAAACACATTTCAGTCCCGCTGTGTTTGGAGTGTGCATATGGGAAGAGCCGAGCTGGGAAATGTATTAAAATAATGATTATAATAAAAACAAGTTAGTTTGAACAAGCTTTGGTCTGTGACTCAACTGGCCCAGACTGATACACATTCACAGGCTCTCCGTAACTTATTTCCCTGCTGATTTGGTACAGATGTCTTGCTCGTTGCCATAAAGTGTTTATCAAGATGCTGGAAAAAACAACAGCAGGGTAGTAGGTCTGGTATCTGGAAATTAGACAGAGCGGAGCAGAGCAGACATGGAAACTTTTCAGAACAAGAAAAAAAAACATCTGTTTTCCCCTCCACCTCTGGGATCAACTGCTTCATTTCCCAGCAAGCTTGAACAGCAACCAGCAGGCTGTCCGCTACAAGAATGTAACACAAGATCATAAACTGGAAAACGGAATGTGCTCCTTTCCACATGTATACAGCATTGGTGGTTCAGTGGTAGAATTCTTGCCTGCCACGCGGGGGCCCGGGTTCAATTCCCGGCCAATGCAAGCCTTATTGGGGCAGCTGGTGGCCTAGTGGTTAGTTGCCCATGTTATTAGAAGGTAGTGGGTTTAAATCCCAGGACGGCCAGTGGCACCACTGAAGTCCCCTTGAGCAAGATACCGTGCCCACACACTGCTCTCCGGGCGCTGCTTCGCTTGGTGAATGAGTTAAATACAGAGAAAGAAATCTCTTCTCTTCTGGTGGCGTCAAACCGTATGGTACCAACAACATTTCATATATGTAACAGCATTGCTCGGCAGACTAACATCAGTGTGGGGATCTACTGGCCACATGTTTGGCAAAGTGTGCCAGAGGCCACTTGCATAATATGGACAAAAGAATTGGGACACACCTGTTAGGGTTTGGGCTTGACCTCTTACTTCCAGTGAAGGATAATCTTAATGCTTCATCATACCAAGACATGCTTGCAACTTTGTGAATACAATTTGGGGAAGAACTTTTTCTGTTTCAGACTGTGTGCCAATGCACAAAGGAAGCTCCATAAAGACATGGCTGGATGAGTTCGGTGTGGAACAGCTTTACTGGTCTGCACATAGCCCTGACCTCAACCCCATCCAGCACCTTTGGGATGAACTGGAATGAAGATTACGAGCCAGGCCATCTCATCCAACATCAGTGCCTGACCTCATAAATGCTCTACAGAATGAATGGGCACAAATTCCCACAGAAACTCCAAAAACTCGTGGAAAGCCTTCCAAGAAGAGTGGAAGCGGTTATAGCTGCAAAGGGGACTTATTCCATATTAAAGTATATGTATTTGAATGCAATGCCAATGTTTCTGAGGGTGAACTGGCCAGGCGTCCCAATACTTTTGTCATTGTAGCGCATTTAATGAAACACGTCTTCTGCTCACCTTCTGCATCTTTCTACGCAAGGATCTTCACGACAGAACTGCTCTCCTCCGTGTCTCGTGGCGTCTTCGGGATTGGCGAAAGCCTGGCAGAAGAAAGCAGATGGCTTGTCAGTGTTTTTCATTATTTCTTCTTCTAGGACTGATTAGAGGTAAAATGTCAGTGAAATAGTCTCAGGTATGACAGGGTCTCAGTGCCATCACCCGAAGGAAACTTTTTTAAGATCAAGCAGGAAAAAGCTTGACTCTACCTTTTTCCTCAGCCTGACTTGTCCCGTGATGATGGCGATGATGTACATCTTCAGGATCAGGAGAGTGCTGTAAAACACGAAGCAGCAAAAGACTGGGGTCGCCAGCATGGTGCTCGCTGTATGTCTCCCTCTGTCTCTCTCTCTTGGAGGAGTGTGGAGTGTGTGAAGCGGAGAGGAGAGGAAAAGAGAGTGGAGGACTAAGTCAGGGGGGAGGGGGAGGTTCAGAGCGCTAACTTTCACTGACGAGCTCCACACTCTCCTCCCACTCTCCATTTTCCTGCGGTGCCTGGAAAGTCCTAGCTTTCGTAGTTTAGTACTAAGACTTAATACTAACTATTATGGAACATGGGTTTTTTGCACAAATACCCAGAGGCAGAGCTCACGCACACTCACCGCGTTAACGTGCCCAGCCCTAATTCATAGGCTATATTTGTAAAGGCCTATATAGCCTGGTCCATATAGCCCTATATATGTCTCTATATGTAACCCATATAAACATACATTTTAAATCTCTCTCTCTCTCTCTCTCTCTCTCTCTCTCTCTCTCTCTCTCTCTCTCTCTCTCTCTCTCTCTCTCTCT
>JBBPDC010119004.1:0-25747 GCA_037974485.1 Hemigrammopetersius urotaenia
CAGTAGGTGGCACTATTGCACCACACTACGACCCAGGTTTATGATTTACTTGCGCTTTTTGGTCCCTCTGTGATTCATGTCTTCTCCGTCATACCGTGACATACAAATACATGTACCGTTACAGTCCTAAGACATATGGGTGTGGTGTAGGTATATGTACACAGGTATTTTTATATATTGTTTTATACGGTTGTGCTTAAGAGACCCAATCGACTGGAATCAAACTCCTTGTATGTGTCGTTCACATACTTGCCGATTCTGACTCTGATTATGATTCAGCGACCGGCGCTGTACGACGGGCTCTGGGTCCAAAGTCAACTGGACCTTTGCTGTGTCTGCTGGCCCATATGTCTTAGGACTGTAACGGTACATGTATTCGTACCAAACCATCACGGTACATGGGTCACGGTTCGGACTAAACGTCAGAACTTATAATTTAACCTTTCCAGTTTTAAATTAGTATATACTTTCAAAAGCCACAGGGAGCCACAACATAAGGATGAAAGAGCCGCATGCGGCTCCAGAGCTGTGGGTTGCCGACCCCTGCCCTAGTATGTAGTATATTGTATATATGTTTATGTACGCTCAGTGTAGATTTAGTGCAATATGTAGGTGAGTTCAAACAATGCTAATGTCCATAGCCGCCTCTTCTCTTCTTGGAGGGCTAGGCAGACTAGGTGTTGGTACATTACTGTGTGGATTTGATGGCATTCATCCACAATAATGTCAGGTGATGATGATGTGTGATAAATGCTCATGTTCCTGGATGCAATCAAAATTATTAAAGCAATGGTCCAGAACCAGAATATCAGAATGATTCGGATTTGAGAACATTACATTGAGGACTTGATTGCATATAGGCGCAAGAGCATTAGTGAGATCAGGTGTTCTGGATCACAAATGGAGCTCAAACACTCTAGAGATCACAGTTCCAATGTCTGGGAGCTCTAATTGACAATTAGCATTGTATTTAGTCACCTTAGGTTCCTGTGTGGCTACTCCAGCATGTCTTATTCACTTGATCCACCTGTGTCTGTAACTTAGGTTTATGCGTGACATTTTGCCACCCCAGCTTCAGTCCAGTTACATACTGCATAAGTTTTGTTTGATGGTGGGCAGTAAGGGGGTCTGGGTACTGATCTCAATGTTGAACAAAAGGGGGTTGTTTGACATTAAATAAACTCCACTATTTATTACAATTGCATTTTAAACAGTCTGTACACAATGAATCTGCTCCATCTATTTGAATGGAAATGTGTGGCACAATGGAATTGCATTCATGCAACAGGTTTATGTTTCTGGTTGTAGTAAGCACAGTTCGTCATACCATAGCGTTTTGTTTTACACTGAGGTTTTGACTATACTCTAAAAGATCCTGCTGTGGAAGTAAACTTTTTCTGTCATTCCTCTAGTAAACCACAGATATGAATCTTCACTGTGGTTTCCTGCCTAATTCTATTTTTAGGCTTTCTAACAAACACTAATTCATAAACACCCCAAGTTAGCTGATGAATGATGTTATAACGTGGTGGCGCCATCGTGGTGGTACAACATGCAAAAGATCAGGTTCAACCAAATCACTTGCACTGTTCATTTCCCTCATGAGTTCATACAAAAGATATGTATGTATATTTGCTTAGTAACACCAAAGGTAAAGAGTCTCTAAGTGATGAACCACACTTTTGAAATATGCCTGGAGCTTCACAAAATTCAAATGACTAAGATTCAGGTCATGCAAAGGACTTTGAGAATGCATTAACTTTCTTGAAACTTGATTGCAGTATTTAACTACATTTCGTCCCATGCGGACGTTCGAATCTTGGATAAATGAATGCCCTCTGAAGTCCATAAGCGTTTTTGGTGCGTTTTGTATGTGCCCTTGATGAGGCGTTACACTGGCGCTTGTTTGACGCTGTTTAACGGCAGCCTGCAGCCCAATGTGTAGTTTCATGTAGTCATCTGTGGGGGCCAGTAATTATTCTCTCAAGTTATTCTCAATATGTTTACATGTTGGACATCTTGATTTGTAGTTCTACATAGAAAACAAAGTTTATTCTTTGTTGAAACTCACAAGGCCGTAGGCCGGAGAGGAACAAAATCTTTGCCGATATTGGGTTCACCCCTTATTGCACAACGTCAGGTCAAAAGGACTTTTTTTCTGGTTTTTGAAAACATGCAAAAATTTCTGCAGAGGTTCTTTAACACTCGCATCTCAGTTTCTACGTTTGATTGTCTGCTGCGACTGGTACAAGAGCACATTACGCGCCACTCAACAAATATTTGTCACGGTTCCCAGAACACTTGAATAATGGGACAAAACGTCAATCGAACGCAATGTACACCTGGCTTTTTCTTTGCGTTCGTCAGGATTTCGGCAGAAATTGATGCCAAGAAGGGTGAACGCCCGTGTGGACGATTCGATTTGTTCCCATGAGGAGAAATACCATCGCCGCTTAAGTCTGTGCTCACCTGGCACCCACAAATGCCCGAAAAACGCCCGATTCAAACATCTATGTGGACATGCATTAAAAATAAAACGTCTTCTTGGCGTCCATTACTACCAAAATTCTGACAAACGCAAAGAAAGTGTACGGTTGATGTCCTGGAGTGTTCGCAGCAGACACTGACAACTGACATGAGTGTAGTAAAAGAACTGCAAAAATATTTGCATGTCTTTAAAAAGCAGAAAAAGACAGTGTGCAGTAAGAGGGTGAACTCAATATCGCCAACCATATTTGTTCCTCTTCTGCGTATGGCGCCGTATCAGGAGGATTTTTAAAACAACAATGTCGATTGTAAGTTTTAACAAAGAATAAACCTTTGTTTCCAATGTAGAACTACACATCAAGATGTCCAACATGTAAACAAGTTGAGACACTACCTTGCTCAAGGGTACCTCAGTGGTGTCACAACCACTAGGCCTCCAGCTGCCCCTAAGTGGATTAAATGAAGTAGAAATTAAAATAGAACAGCAGGCAAAAAGGATTTGTAATGCTTGGTGAATCGGGTGCATCAGATTCATCATTGTATGATCTTCAGCTGCAAGAATGGATTTGCAGGCTCAGTGAAATCAGCATGGCAAATGGAGCAGTGCAAAGTGAGTCTTTACATTAGGATGGAAAAATAAGTTATAGTTTAAACAACATCATGTCAGAGCTTTCTTTGAATTTGCCACAAACATGTGAGTGCATCAAAGCACCTGTGTCACATGGTACTGTTAGAGACAAAAATAGAACTTCATGGTTTACGTGTCAGACCGGATGCTTCTGTATGTCTAAAACAGATCATCTTTCTCTCTTGAGCCTGTTGCGTCTCAGGAAGGCCTTTCAGGCAGTAGTTTTTTAAAAAGTGTACCATAAGAAAGCCAAATCTCTACCAAACTTATACTTCAACAGAAAGTCTAATAATAATTTTTAGGTTTTAGCTTGTGTGGAACCTGGTCATGGACCAGAGAAAGGTGGAATGGAGAACATTTTATACAAAACTGAAACGAAAAATGAAAACAAATGATGTAATTGTATTATTTCAGGAACAGAACATCGGTTCAAAACAATATATTTTTAATTAAGCAAATTTACAATATGCAAAAACACAATGCAATCATATATATCTCTGTAAATTTACAGAATGCTACAGGGTAATTAGCTGTATTCGAATTTTGACATTTGAAAAAATCTTCAGATGATTGTGTTACGTGTTCTTTCTGTTTAGAGAACATGCTAGTCTCTTCATCTCTCTCTATCTCTCTCTCTCTCTATCAGTCTTTGGTGGCGTAGAACAAACCCCAACGCTGATCTCCAGCTTCACAGCGCTGTAACTTTTCTGTCCAGCCATTTACAATAGCATCATAGTCCTCCTGAGAAAACTCCTGCATGGAAGAAGAAACACTATTATAAACTAATGCATTGTTATTTAATCGCATTGTTATACGCAAACTTCAAAAGTAATGTGTTGCGCACTGTTATATATAAAGCACTGCTATATGAACATATTTGCAATAATATTTGATTTGCAAACAATTTAAACAGGAGCTTTTTAACAGCAGTGTTCCCTTTAACACAGTTACACAGCTGCAGTTCAAATAGTTCTGTAAACTTAAAAACTAATCAAATATAAACAAAAGCTATTCACATATTCACATTATATCTAGTTTTTAATAGACAAAACAAGTTACCCTCAGATTCCAGAGCATGGGGGACAGAACCATTATAGCGGTTGTTAAAGGGGACCAACTCCATATGAAAGTCTATGTATCTGAATGCAGTGTCATTAAAATCTCTGTTGGTGTAATGGTAAGGTGTCCCACACAGCGCTCTATGTCTCGGCTGGTTTTCGTGGGGGTCAGGTGTCCCATTACTTTTGTATACATATATAAAATAAACGCAGACACGTAAAGCCATAGACACAGAATATATGTCTATGCGTAGAGCTGCGTGCTCCGCACACTCATGAACACGAAAAAGCAACAAACTTTCATAATAAAAGGGTTAAAAAACTGTTCAGTTACCTCTATAAATTTGTCTTGAATCTGCTCCGCCCTCTTGAGCTCATCCTTTATCACCTGAATGAACTGGGCAGTTCTGTCTTCTGCCCTCACATTAGTGAAGCCCACTTCTTCCAAAAACTAAACAAACATAAAGATACACACCCACATGAATTATATCTAAAGAAAATATCACTGAAACATGACAAAGTACCATTGTGTATCATCACAGTACATTGGCTTTTATTAATATTGGTCAACCTATCAATAAATCAATCTTTCAGTCTATCAATCAGTCAGCCCATTCAAAGATTTTCTGCTTCAAATCCATTTTCTGATCTAGGCTTTTGTTCATTTCTCTTTTAAATGTATTAGGATATTGCAGCCCCCACATTCTGACTGTATATTAGTATGAAGGGGCTAAAACATGAATTTTTAACTGCTATTGAGCTGTTAGCCTATTTAATACTGATGTCCCTAAAGAATATATAAAAAAATGTTTTGATATAAAAATGCCCAAAAAATGCCTAAGTTTATAGTGTAAACCCTAAATATGCCCCAAACATGCTCCCAAAACATTTAAATTTCATTTTAAACTCAGTTTAATACATTACTCTTCACAAAAAAATTAAGGTAAGCCCATACAGACTGTACTGTAACTCATGCACAGACATTTTCTTTGGTATAAACAGGTAAATACAGTAATAAATTAGTGTAATTTTTAGTAATAAAAATAGTAAAATGTAGGGGTAATCAGCAATCATTTTTACAGTTTTACAATAATTTACTGTTCGTCAGTGACACGTCTGATTGTAGAGATGCAGACATTGTATGTATTGGCACGAAAAAGCAAATAACAAAGTGGAGAATATTTGCAGTTGTGGAGATTTCTGTGTAAAACGATAAGTATATAAATTTACAGTAATCCCCCAGAGTCACAGATTCAGTCACACATGAATTTTTTTAAAGTACCAAACTCGTTTTACGCGGAAATCCCCACAACAGCGCGGAAACTACAAATATCCTCGTCTTTTTGAGAACCGAACTGTATTACCACCACCAGCCCAGCACTGAAAAGTTGTCAACCACCATAAAAAAGTAGAAGATGAAGCCTGCTGCAGCATGCCCCCCCCTCCCTCAAATTTTTAAGTTATATCAGTTTATTTAGTATTAGTAAGCTGTGCCCTGTCTAAACATAGAGAGAGTGGAGAGAGTAGAGAGAGTTATTTCAGTGTTTCTTTTGTGTACGAGTCTTTGCACGCTGCCAATGCTAACTGCTAATGTTAACAGTGTTTCTCTCTCTCCCTCTCACACACCCACTCATTCACTCACTCCCTCACACACACACACACACACACACACACACACACACACACACACACACACACACAAACCAATATTTCCTTACTTAACTGAGCATCAGAACAGAGAGTTGTCTTGTTCTTTTGAGTCTTGCTGCTAATGCTAACCGCTAATGCTGAAGTATTTTTAAGCAATAAAGTTTTCTGATTATGATTATTTATTTACCTTTACATTTTCTTTATGAGTAATGCATTAAACTGAGTTTAAAGTGAAATTAAAGTGTTCTGGGAGCATAGTTGGGGGGATATTTAAAGTTTACACTATAAAAAACAGCCATTTATGCATTTTCTAAACGAAAACACAACAGTTTTTCAATATACGCTGGTGCTCTTGGAACTTAACCCCTGCAAAAAGGGGGATTACTGTATATATATAACATTTCATGTGAAATTGCTAATGTGTTTTATCTATGTTTTGTCCGCTGATAAAACATTGATTTTGGAGCATGAGAGTTAAGTTGATTGCAGGATTGCTACAGTAAAATCAAGTGGTTGTGGTCACCTTGCCGTATCTCTGTGGAGTGTAGAGGATGTAGCCTCTCTGGTTAACATAGTCCTGGAAGGCAGGAGTCCAAGGCTTCTCTCCACAACAGTAGTCACTGATTAACACCTTACCTCCAGGCTTTAACCATGTCTGTACCACACACACACACAGCCAAGCACAGGAACGAGATTCTTGGTTCATTGCATTCATGAGATGCAGTTAGTTAATTCACTAGCTTATATAGTAAAGCTTATAGCATGAAATAAACTCTCAGACCACAAGAGGGCAGTGTCATCAAAACGGTATCTTCAAAGCAGTAACGTATACTTAGCAGTAACTTATAATGCAAATTAATGAACACATATTTTGGACCAATGTTTTACACAATTTAAAGAGACAGAGACAGACTCACATAAAATCTTCGGAACAGTTCTAGCTTGTCGCTAATGTGCAGGATGGTATCTCTGCTGTAGACCACATCGAAGGAACCTTCTGGAAACGTCCTCTTGGTGGCGTCTGACACCTCAAACTGGACCTAAAGAAGTGTGAATGTTCAAGTAAACATAAACAAAAAGTAAAAAGAAAGAATTTAAAGGTCTGTAGCACATTTTGTTCCAAAACGTAAAATGTATATTTTTGTGCATTGCACTTCTCCTGATCACCCTGGATTTTTGAGAAGAAATGAAGATTTAGCCAAAGCGGTGTCCACTCACAGATGGAAGCTTCTCTTTCACCGCTCTCTCCATGGCGATCTCCACCATGTTCGATGATAGATCCATTCCCAAAACCTCTACCCCAAAATTCTGTCAATCATACAAACAAGAGTAAGACCCCAGCAATTTGATGATGCTGTTAAGTCAACCATTTGGTCAATGACCCTTTGGCTCACCTTGGCCATGTAGAAATCTCCTCCCCCAATTCCACAGCCCACATCGAGAACCTTCTGTCCTGGGCTCAGATTCAACAGGTCAACAAACTCCTGAAAAAATACACAACCAGTACTTCAGGGGATGAACTACATATTTCTCTGTCTCTATAATTCTGTATTGATGTACTTTACCATAATTTGTGTTTCACCTCATTGAGAATATTAAAATGAAGAACCTGTAGATTTCCACAAATGAAATTCTTCAGTATTTATTTTACATTAGCATAAACACATACAAATCCTTTATCAATAATTTTACCCATAAACTAATGAATAAATGAGTTTAGAGTACATCACCACTTGAATGCTTTAATGCACTCCAGCAGTTTGAAGTACTTCTGCCACCATCTGGAAATGATGATGTATTACAAAGACTAATGCCTTATAAACATAAATATATTTCCGTTCCCTCACGCCCCAGGAGATTTTAATGAGTTGTGTAAAGTGACAAACACTGTGAATGGATTGCCAGCAGTATGTCCCCCCAGAACTCCTGACCTCTGACCATTTTTTGTTCCTGACCTTAGTAGTGCTTGGGCCCCCGGTGCTGACATAGCCGGAACCAAACATCTTCTCGTAGCGCAGGATGCCCCTGCGTGTGTACTGCTGGTTGTCCAAAAACTGCTGAAAGGTGCTGAAACCGCCCTGCTGCTGTTGGGCCACATCCCGACGGGCCTTCTGCATCAGCCAGCACACCTGGTTCTGATTTTTCTTCATCTGACAGTGAGAAGATAAAATCATGTAGTGCTAATTACTGTAATGTGTTCTTGAAAAAGGACTTTGAACATAGAGCTATAACTGATGACAACATGACAGTTCACATGAAATTTGCAGGATGCAGTCAGATCCATAATTACTGGCACCATTGGTAAAGATGGGTGAGACAAAATGTCATGAAAAAGTGCCTTTATGAGTGCCTTTATGTTTAATTACAGTAAATTTAGTCAAACAAAATATATTCCACTTTTCACCCAGAGCCAGTGATCCATGACTTTTTGTTTCACTGTGGTATAAAAATGTGGTGACACAAAAGATAAATTCCACTGATCCTTCAGCAATTTGAAAATACGCTAATGAATGAAAATTAGAAAATACACTAATGAAACAAATTAGCCAAAAAACTACCCACGCAATTAGATAGTACATCTATGCCACAATCTAACTAGTAGACAAATGCTTCTATGAAGTACCAGAAAGATACCATGAAGTATCTGAAAAATGCAGAAAATCTGTCTGCTTTTGTAAACTTTTTGATTGGTTCCTCCAACAAGACACTATTCGAAAAGCAGGACACTGATTTCGACATGGCTGTCACAGTCCCCTAACCTTCACTGGAAACCTGTAGAGATCTAGAGTGGTCTCCGAGTGCTTGTTTAGTCCAACATGCATTATACTAGAAGACTCACTGCTGTTATGTTGGTGAAGGAAGGTTGCACTAAGTGCCAAACGCAAGTGTGGAAATACTTGCACCTCCTATATTTTCAGTTAAAAAGACATTATAATGACATTTACCAAGCTTGCCAACAATTATGAGCCATATAGAAACCTGCTGTAATTACCTTAATATAGGTCTGTACAGTTCTACTCAAGATTGTATCAAACCCATAGGATTGTTTACTGTCTTTCCCTGAATCTTCAAACGCCACAGATGTCATCACGTGGTTATAGTGGGCTGGCGTACGGTAGTGGGTGGGGTTAAAGTCTCTCTTGCAGTCTCCTGTGATGTGATAGACCAAAAGACAGTGATGAGAAAATGCCAAGTCAGCTGATCAACCAGTAGACCTGCTGGAAGGTCCGACAACACCATCAATACACAAATGTATCATTATTAGTATTTGTATTAGTATAATTATATGTATTAGTTTAATACATTTTTAAAATATAGTTCACAGTAGTTTAAGACCACTCCAAGAAAAAAAAAATCTTAATCTACAGTGAAAGATAGCCACATGACTCTATATTTTGTACTACATATTTTTAAAAAAAATTGAAATGAAATTGATGATCTTGGTCTTTCTAGGCTGTTAACCCCAAATTAAGCCAGATACAAGAAGGTCATTCGTTTCCGTGTAACTGTTGTACAATTAAGCTTATTGCTTAATTTAAATCCTGTCTGAAAGCCTTTAGGGGGCGAGCTTTCAAAAATCATTAGTGCACCGAATATTTCTACACAGCTGGGACAGGTCTTTGTCACATAGTAATAACTGCTAAAGTGTCTGATATATTTTAATGCATGTTTTTAATGAGCCCTCCTTGCTAATTATGACCTTCATTTTAGATTCCATTCAGACATTTACTGACCTTAATGACATACTGTTAATCATAAAGGGCTGTCCACCGCATGGCAGCTCATACTATATAAAGCCCCAGGGCACTGATGCTGAAGTTAATGGTGGTATAAATTGATGGTTTTCAATCTATTATGACTCATTAGGGAAAACAAGAAAACCTCTGTGAATAACCTGATTGGTGGAAGCAGGACTCTCTGAAAAAGAGGTATCCGCCTGGGCGGAGCCATGACAGCAACTTCTTTGCGAGCGTGTGCAACTCCCCTTCGCTCAGATACATCAGCAGCCAGTTCGAGAAGATCAGGTCGAAACTGGAGGAAAGAATTCATTCACAGATTCATTCATCCGCTCAACCACCTATCTGACCACGCATCCATCCGCATTTTCTTCTTAACCCTTCCTTACCTGATGTATCACTGGAGATACATTATACTGGAAAATTGACTGCTGTTTTGTTGGTTAAGAAAGTGTCAAACGCAAGTGTGCAAATACTTGCATCTCCCATATTTTCAATGTTATTTACCTCACACAAATTTTAATGACATTTACCAAGTGTGCCAACTATTATGGACCATATAGAAACCTGCTGTAATTATCGTAATGTAGGTCTGTTCTACACAAGACACTATCAATCTTTCCCTGACTCCATATCAGGTGGTTATAGTGGGCTGGTGTGAGGTAGTGGGTGAGTATCATTGGAGATACATTTGGAGACTATAACAGTTTTCAATCACTTTACAAAACACTCGTTTAATATTTTTAAATGTCAATACCAATTCTGATATCTCTGTTACTGCTTTGTAAGAAATTCTTACAATAGTTTGCAATTAAAGTGTGACAGTTTTATGTGTTTGCTCTATTTCATTTGTTTACTTGCACAAAATAACAATGTTTTTTTCTTTGTGAGATTAATTTATTCACGTATAAATGTGCAGTTAAATGCAATTGAGCCAGAGGAATGGCATTATTATAATCAAAGATGTAATGTCTCCAGTACTTTTTACTTAAATTTTTTTTGCATGGTGCTTTGTCACAAGGCAATTTAACAGGAATCCACGTCAAAGCCTCAAGCAGGCGAACACAAGAAGATAAGACGAGTAATTATAATGATAATAAAGACTGCATAAATGATTCATGTTGCATTAGTGAATAGTAAATCATATATAAAGAAACAAGGTGCGTTGTACAGAAGACTGTTAAGCAGTAAAGAATGAAAAACTATGAGTGAGAATGACTGAGAAAGAGAATGAAATTCATGGTTGCCATGAGGACATGTTAGTATGAATATGCAACAAAACACGGTGCAAGGCAGTCTGCGACTGAGCAGTTCTTGTTAGAGTCAGTGCAGGGATCAGTCTTTATTAGGAGGGTGAATGAGGCATGCAGATGAGACTTTCTGGCACAGCAGGAGGGAGACTGGCCGTTCATTACAGGGCAAAAATAGCTGCTTTTTGTCTTCTGAGAGATGCTGAATTACTAACAATAAATCATCCTGTACTGATTCAGTACAAGGGGAAAAACTGTATAAGATATAAGAGATGTGATACAGATTTGTCCACGAATGAATGGGTGAACCAAGATGTATACGCATGCTCAAAGTGCTCTACCCACCTGTTTTCAGGCAGCTCCAGCTGTGTGACATCAGCTTGGATGAAGTCTGCGTTGCCAAGGTGACTGTTTTCCTTCCTGTTCTTTTCCACAAAGTTCTCCATGAAGTCCACAGCTGTCACATGACGAGCCTTGTCAATGAGATGTCTCGTGTAACGACTGAAAAAGTCAAAGGTTGTGTTCAGTAACGGCACATGACCAACAGAAGAAAAATAAAATGTCATGACCGTTACTCAGTGTTGCGATCATTATTCCCTGCACATACCTATTTCTGGATTTTTTGTATTGTATAACTTCTTTGCTGCTGATTACTGCTCTTTGAAAAATAGTTCTGTTTCTACATTTCACCTTTTTGCCTTCGGCACACTATTTCACACAGTATCGAACAGGACATTTTGAAATAGATTTGTTCACAGTCAAAAAGAACTGCATGTTTAAACCTGTCTCTTTAAACTATGCACCATTCTATAACAACAGCTGTGTCTGATTGCATCACCTTTTACCCATAGCTGTCGAGTGCCAGAGGACGTTAATATACAACCAAATCTGAATTTAAACGTATCACCTATTTGGGTTTTCTCGTCCAGATGGAAAAGTCCACTCGCTGCCTGAAAGGTCTGATCTGTGTTAATAAATATTGACAATGGAGCAGCTTTATCAGCTGGTCGGCTTTATCTTACAACATTTTACTCCTTGTTATTAATCATAAAAGTAACTGATAAGCGCCCACACAAAATTAGCCAAGTTACTACACAGAGCTTTATGGCAGTGAATATTTTACAGCTACTCTGTCCGTGGTCTCTAGTGGTTACGTCTGTATTTAGGTTAGGTTATGTCATTTCAAATTTTTTTAACAACAAAACAAACTGTCAGAAAAATGTCAGAAGTACAGACTTAAACTTTAATACAGAATGTAAATCAGATGAAAAATGTAACTCATTAATTTATTAAAACATTTGACCCAAGGTGTTTAACCTAAGTGGTTAGTATGATTGAAGATGTCCGATTTGCTAATTATGGACATTAGTTTAGACTCTATCCACACTTTTGCTTATTTGCAAGACACACTGTTAAACTGGTAATGGTTATAAATACTAGCCAGTACCCCAACAAGCACCAAAACACAGAACAATGCTATTGACTGTAAAATTCAATTCCAGTTCAGTTTGTTTGATGTCTAAACAAGACAAAGACATGCTTACATTTACATTTATGATATTTATCAGACGGCAGAGTATCAAAGCAACTTCCATTCCCTAACTACAGGGGGAGTCTCCCTTAGAGAAACTTAGGGTTAAGGGTCTTGCTCATAGACCCAGTGGTGGTGCTGAAGGTAGGATTCGAACCCATGACCTCTTGGTCTAGAGACAAGTATTCTACCCACTGCCACCACCACATGCTCTTCATAAAAGAAGAAAACTTGATATACTACTTACTGAATGGTAAAACGTCTTCAGCCCATTTCACACAAACATACATCATTGAGACATTATCACTCAATGTTGTTTTACTGTAACATCTACCACTGTGTACTCTATGGCCCCATGATCTTACATAATAAAAAAGAACCACTAATCTTATTACACATAGTGATTAAGGTCTGATTACACTTCTTTGGCTGAGAATTTCAGCTTAAGACTTGATTGCTGAAGCTGGACTGTGGCTTGTAGGTCTAGAAAACTGGATTTGATCGGGTTAAAATATACTACAGTTCCTCACTCTCATTACTTACACATTATTCTCATAGTAGTTACAGAATAATAAGTCTAGGCAATAATGACAGAATAATAAGTCAACCCCTAAAAATCAGAGACTTAATTTCTTAATTGGTTTCACTCCGGATGATTCCCCTGCAGAGGTTTACTGCAGCTCTAATTATATACACCTCACACTCAGAGGCCCCAGGAGCCCTGATGAATTGAATGAGGTTTGTAAAATGAAGACTTTATAAAATAATTAAAAGACAGTGATGGCTTTTTTCATGTAAAGCTTTGAAGAAGGAATGCAGAACCATTGGAATACTTTGGAAAAATATGTTTGTTTGTTTACTTTGTTAAACATGCTGTGTCCATCTAAAATAATTGCTTGGTTCCATATTTTTGGCATGTAGCGTATGAGTCTATGACAAGCTCACTAACCCAATGCCAGCACCCAGCTCCAGTATATCGATGCCATCCAGGCTGGGCAGCAGCTCCAGTATCTCAGGCAACTCGTGCTGGGTCAACACCCGGGCATTGGAGTCCAGCATCATCTCCTCTACTGTAGCATGCTGAGAATGTTCCTTCCAGAACTCAGTCATAGTGGTACGTTCTTTACCTAGACAGTTCAGAACATGTCAGGACGTGTGATGGTGAAGTTGTGTTGATGCTGAGCCATCATACATCTGCATGCTCTTTTTAAAATGATACCCATTATAGGGGAACCACAAATGTTCAGAGATACCAGAGAACAAGGTTTGTACGGTTCTTCACTCTTCTGTCATTTTTAAGAGTGACATCATGCCCATTGTTTTCTTGTAAAGGGTAAAGGGGGCATTATCCAGTGCTAACAATAATTAATGACAGGGACAGTCTACTTGGAGCAACTGAGGGTTAAGGTTAAGGACACTATGGTAGAAAGTCAGGGGATTGTGGGGGATTCTAACCTTCGACTTTGTAGTCAATGGGTCCTGCAAAACTTTGTTTGTGTTAATAGTAATGGCTTATATAAGGCAAAGCGATGTGCTAACTCTTCCTGTACCAGTAACGACCACTGAAGAAAATAAATGCAATGACTAATAACAGTAATGTTCTTCATGGCTTTAAAATCATGGAAAAAGTTACAAAACTCCAGTAATCTGATTATTGGTAGTGTTTAAGGCTAGGCTTGCATTCATAAAGTTACAGCATTAAACACACACACACACACACACACACACACGATTATGCACATAGCCTGACACAGTATAATCTTCATGGCTCTAAAATCATGAAAAAGTAACAAAACTCCAGTAATCTGATTATTTGTTGTTTACGTAGCAAACCAGACGTGTATTCATAAAATTACAGCATAAACACACACACACACACACACACACACACACACACACTATAATGCAAAGAATGTACTACTAAATTGACTACACACAGTCTGACACAGCCTCCACATGTTGCATCAGTGCATTTTCTTTCCCACAAGCCCCCTGAAATGACTTTGGTACCATTGTCTACTTTAGGTGCTGAAGTCATGATGAATCATGGCAAACCATTGAAACGCACAGCTGTCAATCAAGCCTTTCTGGCTCTATAGCCAGCTCCATTCTACCAAACACAATGTCCCACAGCAAGTGTGCATCAAAGTTCCTGCAGTCTCCTCTTACCTTTGTCCATAATTAGTGATGGGAACTGCTATAGACAATATAAACAAGTTACAAAATGTAAGTGTCCAAAAAACAACTAAATTGAACAAAACTGGGAGTCCAGGTAAACACCCTAAGCACTGTCCGCTTGCCTCCCTTTAAATACTGACGTGCATGGGCGCGCGCTGACCATTTAGAGGGGAGGGGGGAGAGTGGCAGAGGGCGGGGTCCATGAATAATCATGTTAAAGAATGTCTAACCGTACGATGCGTGGCGCGTGCTGAGTTGGACCGCGATTTCCCTGCGCGAGCCCCTTGTTATTTCTCGAGCTCCTTGCTGTGCACCTGGGCTCGCGAGGCTTCAAGCTCGGAGCTGCGCGTGGAGGTGGGAGGGCCCCAGTGAACATAAGCTGATCAGCTCGCCCCCTGATTGGCTGAGCCTACAGGTCATGTGCCACGTGGGTGATGATATTCCACAAGAATAAAGCATTGCAAATAAATATATATAGAGCAAATAGTGTTTAAAATATAATAAAAGGTTTGCGTTTGCTATTTTTATGCTCCAGTATGTACATACACCCACTCATTTCTCCGACTGGGGTGCAGTTGCGCAACCTCGCCTCATGCAGCTGCTGAAAAAGTGGCGTGGTCATCAGAGCAGAGCTGCAGACTGGATTAAAACAATTAAAGTGGTAGTTCTGCCCAAAAGGTCTCATATACTCAATTCTCTCCTCACCTCAAGAGTATCTGATCAGCCTTGGTGTGTTTGGTAGCTGAAATTTCCTTCGTGAGTTTTGTTATATATTATGTAATGGTAATGTAGTTAACATGTAATAAAAACGAATACTATTGTAAATAACAAGTAATGCCAGCAATGGCATTGCTGCTTCTTTAAATACCCCCCCCCCACACCCATAAAATATATCTTTAGTTAATAATATTAAAATGATTTCCCTAAGATATATTGTATCGGGTAAAGTGTGCTATACCAAAAAACATCCAACCCAATTTTTTCCCACCAGTCAGAGACTGAATTAGAACGTTTAAAGTCAAGTTTACATCAAAGTTAGTTAACCCAGCATAAAATGCAGCAGCTGATGCAAGGTAAACGCACCTTTAATCTTTACCAGCACTTTGTGCCCTTGGTGTATGTGCAAAACACACTTTGGCAGTAAATTTTTCAATCGCATCCCTCATAAAAACAAACAAAACAAAAACAAAAAACACTGAAGAAAAAGTTTGCTTTGTTGGTCGTGTTCAACCCTTTTGGTTCAATATAAGCTTGCCTAATATGTGCTGTTTATGGTTTACGATTAATAACAGGCCTCAGCGTGCAGCAGGCCAGCCAAAGTTGAACTAAGTTTGCGCAATGTGAACAGCCACGAAACCTACTCAAACCTGACCTCACAGAGAAAATTCTATCTCTGTAGTTATAATTAGCACAAGACACCTTAACCACCTCAGTGTACCTTTTCTGTTATCAAATCCTGAACTATGCAGAGTTGTCAGACATACATAACTGCACATTTTATTGAAAGTATAATAAGAAGATATAAAGTTTCACCACAGCATGTTTTAATAAAACATAAATAAGCAAATGCAAATAAACAATAACCACAGCATCCATGGCCTGATTTAGTTTTGCAACCCTCGCGAAAGAGTTAATAGATAACAGCATGTCATACAATGTCAAAAAACTATATAAGCAAGTTCAGTTGAGATTACTTAACAGCTCGATGTGGATTAAAAATCAAGCTCTGGAGGCCAGACATGTCTTGGCTGATTGACTATATTTGAACTAAGGTGAACACTGTAAATTAGATTTTTCACCAAAAAATTGACTTACAAGGTAAATCTCACTGATTTCATCTGAGAGGAGCCAAGGCTCAAGAGGAAAACATTCTCATAAGAACACAGAAAGCCTAAGAGCAACCAAGAAAAGAGAAACTGAAAAGAGAACTGACCTCTGGGCTGCACTAGATGCTGCAGTTAGTCCCTCCAGAACTTTCTAAACACAGATTCATGCAGTTTCAACCAACACTCGTAATATTTACAGGAATTCAAAGTTTTGCCCGGTTTCCGCATTATTTTCCACTGATTGTGAAAAATGCCATGTGCTGTGCAGACTGTTTGATGGAGGGAGGTTTAGATTTCATTCATAGTCCTGATTTTAAAGGATAAAAACATTTTCTATATTTTCTATTAGTACAATTAGTAACAGTTTAAAACATTATCATAGACATGTAAATATGTTTATATATAGCCTTATATATAAGGCTTTATGTCTATGTGCATATTGTAATAGCTCAGTTTCTGAACAATGGAGCTTTATTGTTATAGCTCCATTATTCAGAATGTGGAGAGATGATGTAAGACATGGGCCTTCAGTGTAAACCAACCCGCTCTGAACACATGTACCTGCTTATCTGCTCCGCTCTTGCCTTGAGGTGGTCATTGTAAGCAGGTGAAGTCGGACACAGTAACCTTGGTAGAAGTGTAACTATTTAGGCCACACAGATAACGCAGATTTGACAGGGTTCCAACACCACACTTCCAAAGTCCAGTGTCACGGTTATGGTGACCTAACCCACAATTCCCAGCAGGAGGAGTAGAATTTTTTTTTACAATACTCTCTCTCTCTCTCTCTCTCTCTCTGTCTCTCTCTCTCTCTCTCTCCAAGCTTTATTATATTATGAGTCAAATTGACTAATGACTGATGCAGAAGTGAGACTACATTTTAAAGGGCCCTACATCTCCTACATATTTCTTGGGTTTGATTGTTTCCTCTGAGGTTCACTTATGACATTTCTGTGTGTTTGTGTACAAAAAACAATTCATTTTGCTCATGGTCTTTTTATAATCTCCTTTTATCCCTTAAACAGGCTGTTTGTGTTACTGTGCTCAGCCCATGTGTAAATGTATTGCTTTTTGTGACTTCGCAAGTCAGTTAATTCAAATTTATTATGTTATTAAGATTATATTTTTACAGCTGTGTTGTGTACATAACAAAAGCAAGGACATTCCAGTTTTATGTGATATCACTTTAATCTTTATATTTTTGTTTGGACATTTCTTCATTTTAGATTTATCTTTTAAACCTTACTTTATTCAGGGCAACATAAATAGGCAACTGCAGTTCTATTATCAGAGTGTCAGGGATGACTAAGAGGAGTAGAAAGCCCATTATTTTGCTTCGTCCCTGAATAACCTGGGTGTTTTGTTTGTACGTTAGAATTTGCAGCTCACTCTGCATCAGCTCTTAGCAATAAAACCTGGATCTGATCCACTTTCCTCACAACAAGCTCTTATTCAATGCCTACGTCCTTTCTGCTAAATTGGATTCATTACATTTCTGTCAACGTCCAGAATACACTCTACAGATTTATTTTCAAGGAAAGCTTTGGTTTTATGCTTGTTCTTGGCAAGCTGACAAGCTGAATTGATATTGCCAATAAAATGAATCACTATGAATGCTAATCCATGACGTTCCACTTGATGACACCAGATGGCAGCAAGTTTTCTAGTTACAATAGAGCTTTATTATCACAGTGTCCTTCTACTGTTCATGAAGCTCAAATGCTGTTTTTCTTACATCACTGTGATGAAAATACCTGATTCCTGTAAAAGTGCATCTCAGACTAGGCTCTTAAAATAAAAGGTTCTGAAGAGCAATGCAATAGGAGAACCACTTTTGGATCCCCTAAAAACATTTCAATAATAGTTTCTAAACGAACCGTTTATGTTTATGTAGTGTGCAAAGGTCTTGGAAAAAATATTTAATAATTGTTTAGTTGTGCAACGAGTGTTTTTAACATCAATATTAATAAATGTACTGCATAAAACCAATGCGTAGGCTTAGTGGGTAGGATACTTGCCTCTGGACCAAGAGGACATGAGTTAGAATCCTACCTTCAGCAAACCAACACTGGGTTCTTGAGCAAGACCATTAACCCCCAGTTGCTCTAGGGAGATGGAATGGAAGTTGCTAAATGCCGTAAATATAAATGTAAATAACATCATGCTGTGAATAGTAATTGTATGTACAGTGTATCTATGAGTTCCTTATGGAACCCCAGTATTAAAGCTGGTTTGACTCAATCAGTCCTTCATTAAATTAAATCTAGAACTGCTGATGGAGTTTCCATGCAACAGCTAGAGGTAATGAAAAGAAATCTGAAACCAAAGACAGTGGCTGGAATGATCCTGCTCTCCTTGCCCTATACCGTAGGGAGTACCAATCTACAGTTGGAATTAGCATGCCGAGATGAGGGGATGTCCTTGGACCAATTTCTCCATGTCCATCAAGCTGGACCAGCACCGGCAAGAGAAATCCCCTTTCATCAGCCCTAAAGCCACCAGGACAAGAGTGGAGACCCTTAAGCCAACAGCCCCAGTGCAGGAAGATGGCACTTCAGAACCCATGCAGCTGGGTATGAGAAAACTCTTCAGGGGGCTTGGTTTGTACTGTAGGGATAGTGGGCATCAGGTGGCATCATCTAAGGTCTTGTACTCACCAAGTCTTCTTGCACTGACACCAGCACCAGTACCCCAGTTAGTAATGACTATGAAACTGTCTGTGTCAGGAAGGTTAAGGCGGTGACTGAGACTGAGGCAAAGGTCTGGAGCAAAGGTCCTCCAGGATCGGTCCCTGTGTTTGTTATGTGAAGCTCACTCTAGTACTTGTGTTCATTAAAGACTTAGTATCTTAAGCTGTCTCCAGCAATTGTGTCCACTTTGCACACCCGACATGACACTCACCATCTCACAAAAGATCTACTACTTTTTTTTACAAACAAAATAAATCTGGAAATTTCGTTTTCATTAATTTCCATAGCTGCCTAAAACATATCCACAGTACTGAGAGGTGTGAATGTGAATAAATACTTTAACGTTTAAAGAATCTCTACATAATGTAAAAGTTCTTCACCAATTCAAGTTTTTCCCTTTATTTATAAATGGCAAAATTGTTCTATGTAGTACTACCTATATACTGTAGTACTAAAAGGGTTATTTAACTTATAACAGTTGCTGAACCCTTTAAATGCTATTTATAAAGCTTCTATAAATAACCATATAACAGGGTTTCTTTTACAGAGAAAAAAATGTAATCATATTTACTTTAATCTGTTTTATCAGTAATTATACTTCACTTGATGAATGGGTTAAATGCAGAGGAAGAATTTTGTGCTGTTCACACTGTGTAAAACAGTGCTGGTCCCATTATCAGTAACTTGACAAATGTTTGAAATGAAAACATATCATCTGTCATAGCAAGTAATGATAAAAATGTCACTTATCATAATTTAACTCCTGACAGTATATGACACGTGCTATGACATATTCATGCAACTGTAATGGCTGTAGCAGTTTTCAGGTAAAGTGTTTAGGTTTATTCACTACAATTTTTCACAAACTAAAAACCTTGATGCCCACACACAGAACACACCCACCAACCGTCTGCACCCCACCCCCCTACTCTCCTTGAAGCAGCAGTACAACTAATGGATGTAGGTTTATTGGTGTCCTTTGGAGAGTTATAGGACACTTCATCATCTAAACAATATAGATCAGCAAAACACAATGCCGCAGGACACAGAAAAGCTCTTTCACTGCCACACCTTATCTGTGTGTGCAGCATGTTTAAATATAGCACACTCTTTATTACAGCTTTGCTGTTATGCTTTCTAGAAACATTAATTTTCATCCCTGTTATCTCACAAACCACACACACACACACAAACACACACAAGTGGTAAATGAAAAGTCTTGGTTTGAATAGCTACTAACACTAATACACTAATAGGATAATTGACTAATTGACGTTGTAATTAAATGAATGACACCCTTCTTCTTCTGTTAAAAGGTGGCAGGAGACCCACAGTTAGGGTGGTCAGAAAGAAGTGTGGTCTTTTTACTTTAGTATTTTAGTATTTATTGGTTGATTTGTTTGACTGCAGTGATATAAATGGTATGGAGACAAATAAACCCAGGGACAGACCGACTCACATGAAGACAGGATTTTTTTAATGTTTACAGCAATTAAATAAATATTACTGTAGAATTACTTCTTACTTACGAACAATGTTTTTTGTATCAAAAAAGCAATTACTTGCTCAGATGTGTTTTATGGTTAGTGAACTGTGTGTATATGTCACAAATTTACACCTAAAATATATAATCACACTCTCACTGGCCAAGACTGTGGTCTGGGCCGATGAATCATGTTTTCTTTTACTTCATATTAATGGCTGTGTGGATGTGTCTCAATACACACAGCCATGTGTATGTGTGTATGTGTCTCAAGTGTTTGCACCCCATGCTGCAAACATTGTTCAGGTGTGGTTTGAGGAACATAACAATGAGCTGAGGTTTTGACTTGGCCTCCTAATTCCCTAGATCTCAATTCAATCAAGCATCTGCGAGATGGCCTGGAACTAACTAGTCCAATCTAAAGAGGCCCCATGTCATAACTTATGTGACTTAAAAGGATTTGCTACTAAAGTCTTGTTTCCAGCTACCACAGCATACCTTCAGAGGTCTCATAGAGTCTATGCCTCGATGGGTCAGAGCTGTTTTGTCGGCACAGTGCTGACCTACACAGCATTAGGCTTCTGGCTTCAATGTTAGGTCTAAATGTCATGTAGTCATAAAGTGCTAGAAAAACAGATATTAAATATTTTAAATGACAGTGCATTCTCTGGAAATGAATAGAAATGCAGTTATTTGCATTTTTAATCAACACACCTCCAGGAGCTGAATAGTGTGGGCTGTTGTGTCCTACAATTCTTCTACAGTGCAGTCTGAGAAAGCATGCTACAGAAAAGTTGCTCTTGGTTCAAGCTTTCTCCCATGGTCAGATTTTTGTTATCACAAACTGCACCAAACATTAGAGTAAATGTTTGGTCAAAAGCCAAAGGAAGATGTGATCCGAGCCTGGAAATCATTCCACTGACACTAAGAGGCTTTTTGTGATGTATACTGAAATCTATGCTGTCAAATGCCACACTAACACTAAACATTACAAACAATAAAAACCTTCCTGAAATCCAGAAACCACCTTAGGTTGAAGTGCGGAAGGACATTGTATAGGTGACAGTTTTAAAAAATGTATCTACTTAATGCTTTCTCAAAAAAGGAAATATTGTCTTAGAATCGGTTCAATGGCTTTGTTTACAAGCTTCTTCGCTGATGGTTCCCATATGCGCATATGCCAGATTGATGGAGTGAAGAAAAAAAGAAAACTGAACACTTTTAAATCAATCTGGGGACACTGGGAGCATTCTAGCTAACATGAAACCAGACAGAAACTAAAATATCAGTCAAATTCAAAGCATCCTGGATACTAGATTAATGTTTAACTGATTAATGAGGCTGTGGATTTTAGGAAATTTTAAATGAGAGCAAAGACTGCAAAGAAGTGACTGCATTAGACAGAAAGCAGGTGAGTCTGAGGATTAGGAATGGACAAGCACACCGGCCGGGCTCATTTTATTAATCAAAAAACGGATGAATTGTTTATTCATAATTTGTGGTACACTGTTTTGAGTGCCCCCTGCAGATGTTTTGTAGATTTTTACCTTGTTTTTAATTAACATTGAACTAAATGTCTTTCAAATCCACTCGAACATTTAACTGAGAGTACTAAACTCTATTAAACATTACCTTAAAGCTAAACCTAAACCTAACCCTGACTTAAAAAATAACATTTGGACAAAATCTTAGCCCCAGTGCTGTAAATAATCATGATTACCCCAGTGCTGTGAGTTTAACCAGAGAGTTATTAAAGTATGCATTAAAGTACCTGTGGATAATCAATAAGGATTCTGTCTTGTATATTTTTTAAATTTGGATTGTCTGTTCGAGGAGAAAATAAAACATTCTAATATGGTTGGACCTTTTCATGCAACTATTAGAATTCTAGTTTTGCACACTGCATTATGGTACTTTGCAAAATCAACAAAGCTTTTTCTTTGTTTAGAGGACATTCCCTGTCGCTTTAATCCCTTGTTTATGTAAAACAGCTTTCGTACACATTCAAAAACAACTCCTTCTGTTCAATCTGTCACTACAATAGGTTCCCCTCATCACTGTGTGTGTGTTTGTGTGTGTGTGTGTGTGTGTGTGTGTGTGTGTGTGGATACGTGAGTGGGTGGGTGCACATAAACAAGATAGCAGCTTTTATCGACTCCCACAATACTTCAGTTTTACAGATCATTGAGCACAGACTACTTTACACGCAGTCTCTCTCTCTCACTCTCTCTCTCTCTTTCTCTCACATCCTTTCAGATTTCAAAATTTGTAAAATCACTCACTTATTGTTGTCTTTTAATGTTCTCTCTCTCTCTCTCTCTCTCTCTCTCTCTCTCTCTCTTTCTCTCTCTTTCTTGCTCTGCCTTTCTACAGTTTGCTCTCAGCTCTGTTTGTGTTCAGTGTATTAGTTTGTTGCAGTCTGTAGCACAGACCAATCACTGCTGTAAATGAGGGAGAAACTGAGTGAAAAGAAAAGCAAGAAAAAAAAGAATACACACAAACTTGACCAAAACTGGCCAAAACTATGCTAATATGTCTTGAAATACTATTACCAGACTATAACTCTATTTTGGCTCCATATTTCTTATTCTAAAACAGCACCCACATTTTCTCTTAAGTGAAGTCTATATGTACTTTTCAAGTTTATAGGAGTTGTGGTCTGTAGGATTACTCTGGTCATAGAGAGGAGGAGACTGAGGGCAGAGCCAAGGATCAATTTGTGGAGGTTGAAGAAGGAGGACAGTAAGGTGGAGTTCAGGGATGAGTTATGACAGGCATTGGGTGGCAGTGATGAGCTGCCAGATAACAGATTCTACAGAAGTAGTAAGAAATACAGCTAGAAAGGTGCAAGGGGTGACATCTGGATGGAGGAAAGACAACAAGGAAACCTGGTGGTGGAATGAAAAAGAACAGGACAGTATCCAGAGGAAGAGGTTGGCAAAGAAGAAGTCGGATGGTCAGAGAGATGAAGAAAGTGGAGAGGAGTATAAGAAGATGATCTGTAAGGTAAAGAGAGAAGTGGCAGAGGTTAAAGCTAAGGCATATAGTGAGTTGAATGAGAGGCTGGACATAAAGCGGGATAAAAGGAGCTGTAGCAATTGGCTAGGCAGAGGGACTGAGCTGGGAAAGATGTGCAGCAGGTCACTGTGGTAAAAAAGAATGAATAATGGAAAGACTGGTCCAGATGACATACCTGTGGACGCTTGGAGATGTTCAGGAGAGATAGCAGTGGAGTTTTGTTCCAGATATGTTTCATGGAATCTTGGAGAGTGAGAAAATGCCTGAGAAGTGGAGAGGACATGTACTAGTACCGGTTTTTAAGGATAAGGGTGATGTGCAGAGCTGTAGAACTAGAGAGGGATAAAGTTGATCAGCCACGGCATTGGAAAGCGCGGTGGAAGCTATGCAGTATAGTTTCAAGCTGGGAAAGAGCACTACAGATGCAATGTTTGCTATGAAGGTGCACATACAGAGTACAGAGGTACAGAGAAGGTCAGAAGGAGTTGCAATGTGTCTTTGTGGACTTGGAGAAAACATGTGACAGGGTCCCTAGGGAGGAGTTGTGGTATTGTATGAGGAAGTCAGGAGTGGCAGAGAAATATGTGAGAGTGGAACAGGATATGGACAAGGGCAGTGTGACAGCAGCATGGTTTCTGGTAGGAGTGACTGATGCTTTCAAGGTGGAGGTGGATTTATTCCAAGCATCAGCTCTGAGTCCTTTCTTGCCTGCTATGGTGATGGACTGGTTGACAGATGAGATCTGACAGGAGTCCCCATGGAGAGACAAATGAAGGACAGTAGAACTAAGACAGAATACCTATGTTTAAATATGAGGAGGGACAGTGGAATGGTGAGGATGCAGGGAGTAGAGTTGGCAAAGGTGGAGGAGCCAACTGTTTTGGGGTCAACTGTCCAGAGTAATGGGAAGTGTGAAAGTGAGGTGAGGCAGGGTGGAATGGGTGGAGAAGAGTGTCAGGAGTGATTTGTGACAGGCAGTTTCCAGTGACAGTTAAAGGGAAGGTGTACAAGATGGTAGTGAGCTATGTTGTATGGTTTGTAGACAATGGCAGTGATGAATAGACAGGAAGCAGCTCTGGAGTTAGCGGAAAATAAACAATGCTCAGAGTATCGCACTGCCTCCACCGGCTTGTCTTCTTCCCATTGTGTCCTAGTGGCATCTTTTCCCCAGGTAAGCAATGCACACACCTGAATGTCCATATGACATGAAAGAATTTGTGATTCATTAGACCAGGCCCCCTTCTTCCACTGCTCCATGGTCCATTCCTGTCCATTGTCCATTCAGTTGTCCATTGTAGGGACTTTCAGCTGCGGACAGGGATCAGCAGGAGGCTACACAGCACCATGCACTGTGCATTCAGACATCTTTCATCATAGCCAGAAATTTGTGCCACAGTGACTCCTCCATGAGATCAAACCAGACGGGGAACACCCCATTACACTTGCTGCTGTTGAGATGCTCTGATCCAGTATAGCCATCACAGTTTGGCCTTTGTCAAAGTCACTTAGTTCCTTGTGATCCTTACCCTGTTTTTTTTATATGTGTTGGAAGCATATGGGACATTAGCTTCCGGTTAACTTCCGTTCTATTGAGTGAGCTCCTTTTTCCTTCGGCCACACAGCCCCACATCAGCACTTGATCCACTCAGTCGGCGAGGTGTTCTTGTGTTAAGTGTTCCCTCCAATGTCCAGTTTTATTTGTAAAGAATTGTCTTTCCACTAAAGCAGGAGCGTGCATCGTCAACCTGCTGATGATTTTATGTTCAGCAGTTAATAACACAACCAAATTTTCTTTAGCTTTAATGAGGAACTGTTTGGGAACAACAAATCTGCCTTTATGATCCGTTACACTGAATCCCTCTTTTTCTCTCTGCTCAAGAGGAACTATTCACATCTGTTCAATTACTCTCCCTGTACACAGTGTTCTCTCTTTCTGTTCTGTGTGTGTCTCTCTTAGACAGCAGCTGTGGTTGAACCCCTCTAGTTTGAAATAGTTAAGGTATTTGGTGAAGCCGGATATGGTGGGTATTCTATAGCTGCAGGACAAATGACGCAAAAGAAATATCTGGAAAGTCCTCCTCCTGTGATTCTCTCTCTCTCTCTCTCTCTCTCTCTCTCTTGCTCTGTGTGTGTGAGAGTGTGTGTGTGTGTGTGTGTGTGTGTGTGTGTGTGTGTGTGTGTGTGTGTGTGTGTGTGTGTGAGAGAGAGAGA
>JBBPDC010120251.1:0-25719 GCA_037974485.1 Hemigrammopetersius urotaenia
GTGTGTGTGTGTGTGTGTGTGTGTGTGTGTGTGTGTGTGTGTGTGGGTGTGTGTGTGTGTGAGGGAGTGTGTGTGTGTGTGAGTGAGTGACTTAGAGAAAGGGGTGATAAACGGTTATTGTTATACCCTTGGAAAGGGAAAGTGTCCTTTGGCTGATTTTTTTATTTTTGTGAAGTGTCCTTTGGTTTTATTTTAAGGCACTTATGTTGTTGTTGATTACTAGGCTATGTGTTGCTTTGCGTTTCATAAAATGCAAAATCTAAAATAAAAGTCAAATACACTATGCGATATATATATACGGTACATACAAAGTGAAACAAAACACCGTGCCTCCAGGACCATGGTGCAACTCAAGAACAGAACAGAACACAAGACCACAAGTGCAGAAAGGACAAAAATGTGCAAGAAAAAACACAAGAGCAACAATACAACGAGACAATCGACAATAGCTACAGTCTGGATAAATAAAGTATTTTGACAGGGATACAGTATTTTGACTGAATATTCATTCTGTAGAGCATTTATCAGGTCAGCCACTGTTTGTAGAGTAGTCCAGGGTCGACTCATTAACTCTATAGCCTCCCATTGTCACACACCCACATAATGTGTTATAACCTACTGCTACTTAGATGCACAGTTTCTTATTAGATGCCAAATGATAATTGTTATGATTATTATGTTACGATGTCAAACACAGATTGGATGAGATGGTCTCGCTCACAATCTCTGTTTCAGTTCATTCCAAAGGTGCTGGATGGGGTTGAGGTCAGGGCTCTGTGTGGACTGCTCAAGTTCTTCCACACCAATCTCATCCAGCCATGTCTTTATGGAGCTTGCTTTGCGCACTGGGACACAGTCCTGCTGGAATAGAAAAGGTTAATCCCCAAACTATGGCCACAAAGTTGGATGCATGGCGATGTCCAGAATGTCTTGGTCTGCTAAAGCATTAAGATTGTCTTTCACTGGAAGCAATCTGTTATCCAGAACTAATCATGAATGATCAGTACATGACATCCATAACACATTGGTGGCTGAACGCAAGCAAATCTACACAACAATGTACCAATATCAAGTGTAAAGATTTAGAGCAGAGGCTGTAACAGTAAAGGGGGAACATGAAATATTATTTTTATCAGTACTGCAAGGCTACTCAGAAGTTTAATTAACCAAGTATGTAAAACACAATCGGCCAACTCTTTTACAATCTATGTTGCAGTTTTACAGTGAATCCTTCAGTAAATACTGAAGCTTAACTCAGAATATGCCTGTCAGTCCATTAGCACTATGCTTGTCTTTAGTAAGTGTGCTTTGGGCCTTTTATTTCACGCATACTTTACATCACCCATACTTTGCCGTCTGACTCATTGTTATTATTTACTGCCTCTGGATTATTTATGTTCAGAGTGAGACAGTGCAGAGGGAACGTGTGAAAACAGAGGTGCTCTGTATTTCTTGTTTAACTAGAATTGCAATGACTGTATTTAAGTGTCCACAAAAGTGTGAACATGCATGTTTAACCCTGTTTTGCTGGCCTCCCAGCATTTTTATCAACATAAATATATAAGTTTATATTTATATCTTTTGGCCTCAGATATTTTTATTAACACAACCCAGTTAAAACTGTTAAAACTATAATTCCAATTATATTTAATATTAAAGTAATATATTCTCAAAATGCAAAAATTACAGTTTTGTGGCTGCTGTGCATAGTATGGCCATAGTGAAAATAGGTTGATATCTAATTAAATAATGAATTAAGAGATAATATTTTTAGATATAAAGGGTCTTTTTTATGTTAATGATAATGACAATGATGATGATAATTATGATGATTATGATGATTATGATGATTATAATGATGACGATGATGATAACGATAACAATGACGATGATGATGACGATGAGGATGGTGATGATGAGGATGAGGATGATGACGATTATGATGACGATGATGACAATTATGTTGATGATGATGAAGAGGAGGAGGATGATGATGATGATGATGGTGATGATGACGAGGAGGAGGAGGAGGATGATGATGATGATGATGATGAGGAGGAGTAGGAGGAGGAGGAGCAGTATTATGATGATGATGATGATGACAATGATAATGATAATGATAATGATATTGATAATGATGATGAGGAGGAGGAGGAGGAGGAGGAGGAGGAGAAGGAGGAGGATGATGATGATGATGAGGAGGAGGAGGAGGATGATGATGATGATGATGATGATGATGATGATGATGATGATGAGGAGGAGGAGGAGGAGGAGGAGGAGGAGGAGGAGGAGAAGGAAGAGTATTATGACGATGCTGATAATGATGATAATGGTGATGAGGGAAGGGGGAGGAGCATGACGATGATGATGATGATTATTATTCTTCTTCTTATTATTATTATTATTAGTAGTAGTAGTAGTAGTAGTATAGTTATTATTATTATTCATTCATTCATTGCTGCAACCTCTTAGTCCTTACTAGGGGCACGGGTAACAGTAACCTATCCCAGGGTCCTATGGGAATGAAGTATGGACTCATCCTGGGCAGTGTGCCAGCCCACAGCAGTATTATTATTATAATTATTATTATTATTGTTGTTGTTATTATTGCTGTTAGTAGTGCTGCTGCCGTTGTTACTCAAAAAACCCTATGGCATTTAATCAATGCTGCCTAAAGGATGGGAGTGTATCCTGTGTGTCTGTGTGTGTGACATGCTACTTTACAGGAGTAACCAGACGGGTAGCCTGGATCTGAAGCGTTTACCTTTGTAACGTTATGGAACCTGCGCTGCCAGAGCCTAATCTGCAGCCCTGGACTGTAATGCTCCACATCCTTCTGCCAGTACATGTCATTACAACATTCATCCCATACACAGCCTCTGGGGAGGCGTCCAAATCTGGCTGTTCCGTTTGTACCACAGCACAAAGCCCCTGCCAGTCGTGTTCATTTCACGCACACCTGCTTCTGTAAACTAATCAGTAGAAGCTCTTGATGAAGTTACTCAGGTGACGGGCAGCGGTGGGAATAATTCCATAAAGACCCCTTTTCTGACAATATCTTTAGCAGGGCCGTATCTTCCTCATTTGTGCTGGTTGGTTAACTCACAGGCCCAGTGTGGAACCAGACTGGCTACATATTTTCAGGGGATCAGGCAAGGGAATGTGTTTTCAAGGAAGTGTAACCAGAGCATAGCAGTGAATGTAGTAATGCATGCTGTAAATCAGGGGTGTCCTGTCTTGACAAAGCAGGATGTATGGCTTAGCCAGCTAAATGTATGCTTAGTTGAATCTAAACCTGGGTTTCTTAAATCACTTTTTATCAGCCTGCATCACCGTGGCAACTTATGCTTAACTTATGCTTACTCCACTTCAGGTTAGATAATGGTTTGGTAATTCAACTTTTAAACGGCTTTTAAACCAATCAGAACCATCTTCATGATAGAGATGGGCACCTCAAGTTCTTTAAATACTGGTACAGTGGCATTGGCAATTTTCTTACCCAATTCTACCCTCATTTTTACTTATGTATTTATATAGTATTATTACTGCTTTCTTTGATAATTAAGCAACCCCCCATACTCCTTGCAATTATAATAAATGTTACAAATATTAATCCTGAAGTATCTAAACCTGGGTTTACACAGTATGTTGTTAGCTGTCGTGCTGAAACCTAGTTCTAGCTCTAAGCCTAATCTGAAACACTTGATCCAAGTAATGAATGCCTCCTGGTGCACCAGAATATTTCAGCCAGGCATACTGGATCTAAGCTGTCCTGGGAGGCAGATCTCCAGAACCTGCAATGGGTACCCCATTTATTGTTACCAGTCTTTATAAATAGCTAATTTTCCAATTCGAATAGTAAATCATCCATAATATAAAGTCAATTCATTTCAAAATATTATATTTCATAATATCCTGAAAGCAATTACATCCAACAGTATTTCATTTTCACAGAGGAGACTTTAATTGCATCAAAGATCATTCACTAAATACAACACATTTATTTGAACTATCGAAACACACGTCATGTTTCCTTTGCACAAGTCACACATGTGGTTAGTCACACATGTAAGCCTCTAACTTTAGACGATGAGGTTTTAAAATGCATTTTACAGTTTGTGGTATAAGAATCACAAATATCCTGCGATTCAGAATCAACTAAAAGTCTAAAACATTTCCTATTCTGACCAAATGTACTAATGTATCTTGTTACTTTTGATAAACACTATGGCTCAGGCACCCTGGTCTATATGGCGTACTGTTTAGAGAGTACAAGCATGTGCATTAAGACACATTCTTATTGCTTTTTTCTGCTCCAGTGCACCTAAATAGCTCATTAATAAGCTGTAATTGAGTTACTGGATGTGTTACACAAGGGTTAAGTACTAATCTCTGCAGTGCAGGTGGACAGTAGAATCAGAGTAAGGATACTAATAGTTCATCATTCTCTTTCTGAAGCACAAGGTTTCACCCCACCCATTTAACATTGCATAACAACACAACCACCCCTACACATCATCTTATCTTATTGTATACAAGCTCCATTCCCTACCTCATGACACACCATGTGCTGACCCCTTTACACATCATGCAGTTACATATTTTCCCATCATTACAAGTAATGCTATATATATCCAAGTTACTTATATGTAAAAAATTAACAGCCATTTGTGTATTAAAAGATGATGAAGGCATGTACATCTGACAGAGGGACGTTAAAAGTGCTCAAGGGCTAAAAATGAAGCAAATTTCTTCATCATCCACAGTGAGCCACATGCTGTGCAGTGTAGTTGATGGAAATAGTGAGTAATTTGCATTTTCTTTTTCTGATGTTTGCTTAAATGTTATTGAAACGTTATTGTTTTTGGCATTTGTGCTGCCAGTGCCGTTAGGAGAGCAGCTGTCTGTTTAGTAGTTCCCTCCAACAAGAACGCCTAATTTTAGCATTATTTAAGCATGAAGATGCTTGACCTACATTAAAAATAAGGACATGAGAAAGACGGTCTTTGCCGTCGAACGGGGGGCTCCTGTCATGGAGGGGAGGTGTCCAGAACAAATGATTCAAACAGACCTGGTTTGTTATCTGTGTTCCAGTTCATCCCAAAGGTGTTGGGTGGGGCTGAGGTCAGGGTTCTGAGCAAACTACTTCCATTCCAAACTCATCCAACCATGTCTTTATGGAGCTTACTTTGTGCACTGGAGTACAGTCATGCTGGAATAGAAAAGGTTCTTCCCCAAACTTTGTGCACAACTTTGAAGCATGGCATTGTCCAAAATGTCTGGGTATGCTGAAGCATTAAGACTGCCCTTCGCTGGAAGTAAGGGGCCTAGCCCAAACCCTGAAAAAAAAAGGCATCATAATACTTGTCTTTTCTTGTCCCAACATTGGTACCTGACTTCCTAAATGCTCTTCAGAAATGAATGGGCACAAAATCTTGTGTAAATCCCTCCCAGAAGAATGCCAGCAGGACCAACTAAATATTAAAGTCTATGTATCTGAAGGCAACGTCACAAAGTTCCTGTTGATGGAATTGTCAGGCAACCTAATAATTTTAGGGATTGCGAACCCGGGCTTCCTGTCCCAACATTAGTGCATGACCTCATAAATGCTCTACAGAAATAAATTGGCACATATTTCAGCTATTCCCCATATTAAAGTCTTGAAAGCAATAGCATTAAAGTCCCCATTGGTGGGATGGTCACATGTCCCAATAAATTTGACCCTATACTGTACACGCTATAGCTACCCCAACTCTTTGACACAGGTGCACGTTTCCAGCGACCAATGAGAGGAGGCTGCCGTGGTCACGTGGGCCAAGCCGTGCTCTAAATACTTGAGGCAGTTGGAGGAACAGCGCGGGGGACTGAGTGTGAGAGACTTGGGGGAATATAACTGCAGCTTTATCTACAGCCTGGAGGACTGAAGCAGCTCGGTTAAGGTACTGTCCCTCCGTTTACTGGTTCCGTTTATCTCTCTGCATTGTGGAGGTCAGGGTGGTGGTGCGGTCGGTGATTTTTGGTGGGTGATAAAGCAGGGTTTAATCTTTTTAGCCCGGCTTTAACGCCTCGGTGCAAACAAACAACTGTTTGACAGCTCTCCTCCAGAGACCAGACCAGACGACACCAAAACAAGCATGTACAGACGCTTTTTCAACTCGTCTATGGGTGTTTGGGTCCGTCTCCCCCACAAAAACATCCTTCGGTGGTGGTCTCTGCTGCAGGAGCCGTGGGCTACCTGAATAATTTATCAGGCAACAGAGAGAGAAGGAGACGGGGATAAAACACCCTCACTGTGTTGGAAATATACACTTCACGATTTATGTTCATGGAACTCAATTAGAAGCGAGGATAAACTTTAATTTAAATAGCTTTAAAATGTAATGAAAACATGTCTGTGGTACAAAACGTCCGCCTGCATCGTTCAACAGCAGGAGAGCCTGGACCGGGACCATCCAGACCCTCAGTGGTGAACCAGCTCTCCAGGGAATTCTTGAGTACTTTGTGGTAAAACTAACATTAGCCGTATTTTAAAGAATGACCTAATAAAACAATCAAATAATGAACAGCGATATTGAGAACAGCCTTTAGTTCAGGTTTGTTTGCAGCGATGAGCCCACTTTTTGAATGAATCACCCTACCGAAACAGCTTAGAACCGATTCACGTGTCGAGTCCTTATTGTACAGTAGCATTTATATAATTCAGTGAAATAAACGCGGATAATAACTTCTTGTTTGTGTTTATTAAAAACGATGAAAGAACTGAATGATTCGAGCTGGTTCAATAGATCGTTCGAACCGATTCAGAAGTGCAAGTGAGTCGAACTTTTATTTGTAAAATTGTATGCAGTGCTATCATAAATTAGAAGATAGAAGTTACAACAGAGATTAGCCAACTCTTGAACGAGTCAAACTTTTATTTGTATGTGTGTAGGCAATATGATAAAATTAGCGGTATTTTAAAATAACCTAATAAAATAATCAAAATAATACTCTGATGTTGAGAACAACCTTTTGTTCGTGTTTGTCAAGAGAAATTGCTCTTCTGAACCGGGTGAGTATAGTATTTTAACCAAATCGTGATGAATTTTTGAGTCCTTCTTGTATCCTAAATACGTGACCTTGTTGTATACTTAAACGTGTAATATCCAATAAAAACTCTGAGAACAACCTCATGTTTATATCCATTAAAACCAATTAAAATTCTTATAAATGATATTTTTTATGCGAACAATTCCTTTAACCCTCCTTTTATTGTTTGGGGTCAATTTGACCCTATTCAATGTTGAATAGATAATTTTTTGCTTCATTTTAAATGACTTTTTCTAATGTAATGAAATTTTTAGTGTCCTTGTACACATTGTTTTTACACATCAGTGTTCTTTATAAATATCAACATCTTACACACAGTTGTTTTGGTTGCTTTGGATGGTACTGAGGGCACTGTAATATGCAATATTATAATCTTCAAAAAAAAATCCTCCCTCTGCTTTAGGGTCATAACCAAGCATAATAATACCTGTAGGAGTATGAGAACCACTAATAGGTCACAGTACATTAGGTAGTGAAACCTATTTTCCACCAGAACGCTGACATTTCCTGCCATTGGGGCATGTTTCTTCACATGTAGGTTTCATTTAAAGCACAATTTATGTCAACAAAGTAGCCTACTTAAAACACAAACTTGGGTAGCGATTTTAATTTCAGCCGTTTTCAGGAGGTTTAAATTGCAGAACATAAGGGTTATGAATCAAGCTTTCCATCATTGGGTTTAGTATCTTATTATGTCCAATAGTCTTACTATGTGAAGTATTGTGAAGTTTTGTAAATGGGTGTGAAACTGTAAGTTACTTACAGTATTTATACCCAAACATCTGTGTATATTCCACACTGACGAAAAGAGCTGGAAGTGGCAGAGCTGAAAATGTTAAAATTCAGAGAGGCGAGATTATGTTGATTTGGACATGTGCTGAGGAGATACTTTGAGTCTGTTGGGGAAAAGGATGCTGATGGAACTGCAGGGAAAAGGAAGACCAAGAAGGAGGTATATGGATGTGGTGAGGAAGGACATGCAGGCCATTGATGTGAGCGAGGACAACACAGAGGATAGGAGATGAAATGGAGACAGTTGATCTGCTGTGGCAACCCCTAATCGGGAGCAGCCGAAAGTAGATTTGTGTATATAGCATACAGTAGAGTAGATCATACTGGGATTTTATTGAATTTATTTTGTTTACTTTATATTGTTCTTGCATCGTTGCCTCTGGGCAGTCATAATATAAGCAATCAGTAAAGGATTCTGATTCTGGATTCTGGATGGTTCGATTCAGTTCACAGAGTCGATTCATTCGGATCGCGCATTTTAAACGAATTCGATTCCGAGTGAACGAGTCTTACCGCGCATGCGCCGTTTTCACTTTACTCTCCCACCACCACGCGCGGGTCCCGCGTGGAAATCAAGCTGCAGCTCGAGAGATGGCCGTTGGACCATTGGAGCCTGGATCTGCAAGCGTCCCGGCGCTACAGTGTCTGGATTAATGAATAAAACATAAAACTAAGCTGTAAGTGTTTTGCCTGGTCCTGTCCGAGTCTGCTGCGGCGAGAGGAGGTGAGTGAAATTAACGCTGCAGCCCCGGGCTGGACGTTTAACAGCTGACGTTTAAATTCTGATGACAGTGTTCGAGAGAGAAGAGAGACGAGTAAAAAAGGTCTCAGACGTGTTCACCGAACTCTTTGGCAGCGTTTTTGATCTTTTGGTCTCTCCAGCTCTGCTCCTGTTTTTACTAATTATGGAGAACTGGAGGAGCGAGTAAGGCTCAGGACATCGGTTTACCTGATCAGCGTTTGCATATTTGTTTGTGTTTGTGTGTGACCCTGGTTACGGAGAGGTTGGGACGGTGGATCATCCGCCTCTCATCAGGTGTCTGCAGCTTAGCTCACACTTCCGTACTTTCTCTCTTTCTTAGAGACACACACACGTGTAAACACTAGGTTTCGCCCAGTTTGTGTGCACAACTGTTGTAGTATCAAATTTATGTACAGTAATAATACTGATACTGTGAAATAATGAAAAAAATGTATCTTGCTGTCAAAAAAAAAAACCCAACTGGTACTAGAATGCAGAAGTCTAATACTTCTAGTACTGCATCAGTCTGTGTGTGTGTCTGTGTATAATTGTGTGCATATCATATGTATGTATGTGTGTGTGTTGTGAATTAGGATGAAATGTTGCATGCAACCTTGATTAAAGATTATATTATATATATTATATATCTTCTTATTTGGATTTAAACAGCAAGGCAACATTTTCCTCTAACTGCTTTTTCCCTGGAAAATTGGGGCAGTTTGCCAACTAGCGTAGCTTAATGTACCAAATCTGTATAAACATATTTATCTGTAACCTACAGATGCTGTATGATCCTGTGTAGAGTTGCATAACAGTCACGTGTGGCTGAATGAATTACTATCATTGTCCTTTACAGTGGTCAGAAAGGTCATTTCTCTGGCATGAAAACACAGCTAAGGACTCTTTATCAATATTAGAACTGGGTCTTTTTGCAACATCAGTCCACACAATAGTTTATTATAGATTAGGCTTGAAGTGTCTTACCATTTTAATTCTTGCAGGCTTCTTGTTTTTCACACCACACCATAGTGTAAAGTTGGTAGAAACACAGATAATTAGACCTGCTGTGAAATGACCAGGCTTTAGTGGCATGTAACAATTATCACTGTACTTTAGTCGTACCATTGTGGCTGTCAAAACATTGATTTTTTTGATTGAAATCATTTGTTTTTGTAGTTCATTTTCCATATGTGGGTTGTATGGATTGGGGAGATGGGCTGTTGACAGACTTTAAGCCTCTAATTCCAAAAAAAAGTGGTAATGTGAGCCCTTTAATATCTTGAAAGGCTTTGCAATCTCAATATGTAGCAGTAAAATCGCAATGCTGATATTTTATCCATATTGTGCAGCTCTAGTGTGAAGCCTTTTTTGTCCACTATACCTGATGTTCTACTCTACTCCATTCTCCTCCTTTTTGCTGTTGGTTGTCTTTGTGTTTACTTTTTTTTATTACTCTCTCTCTCCCTGTGTTTTTAATGTTATCAGTGCAGAATACTGAATCTTGTTTTTGTCGCTGACCTGCATGACTTTTTGTCTTTACTTTTCACCAGTCCTCAGTATTGTTTTGTCTTGAACACTGTTACTTTACCCGTTCAGGATATGTGGGGGCGTAGCTGCAAATGAAGAAACATAAACCCCACAGTCATGCCTATGGCTAGCAGTCTGCACAGTTTCATGCCGAAGGTTTATTACAGACCTGTAAATGAGTGAAAATGGCTTTGTTCAAAATTGCTCACCATGCAAATGCTACCTTTGTTGTGAGAATACTTCCAATTCTTCCTGAATTTGAGTTTATTTTGTTGTATGGATGTTACTGTTTGTGTGATCATATGGGTTTCCTGTGAGATCTGTTGCAGACATAGGAATAGGAACCTCTGTCTCTGTCTCTCTCTCACTCTCTCTCTCTCTGTGTCTCTGTCTCTCTCTCTCTGTGTCTCTGTCTCTGCTCTGCATTTATTTTGTTGTATGGATGTTACTGCTGGTGTGATCATATGGGTTTCCTGTGTGATCTGTTGCAGACCTAGGAATAGGAAACTTCTCTGTCTCTCTCTCTCTCTGTCTGTCTCTGCTCTGCATTTGACATGAACGGGAAATTGCTTGGCACATTGACTGGAAATGGCTGGTGGGCATAGCTCAGGTTGCCTCAGGTTGAAATGCTGAAGACTGCACTGTTTGCACAGCCTGAATTCCACAGAGAGAGACTGAGACAGCAGAGAGGTCCATGGTGATCCCAGCTCAACCTGCAGCTGATTTACCAGTCATTTGTTTGAGCCTTATGTCATGCTTTCCTTATGTCTGGCCTCCATTACATAATCATTAAGCAGATTTCTGCATAGCGCTATGCTCTATATTGAGGACAATTTCCTGGCATCTGGATATAGATTACGCCTAGTTTGCAATACATTGTATGACTAGTTGTGACTTATTTTTTATTTTATTTTAAAAATATTTTTAGTCTAAGCTAGGGCTGCACGGTATTAGGAAAACATGCAATATGCGATAATGTTGAGTGTTGCGATGGCGAGATCACATGCAATAAGTAAGTAAAAACTTAGCCTTTAAAGTGTTAATGTTTTTCTGCTTTGGATTTGCTGGTAACAGACACTGACTAGTCTATGCAGAAAAAAAATGAAATGCAATACTTCCATTCCAACGTTTTTTTTTTTTAATTTACTTAGAATTGACTTAAACAGAGCATTTAATGCCTCTCATAAAACATTTGAACCATTGAACATTTTTGAAAAAATCTGAAAATGTTTTTAATAATTTTAAATCTTAAATAACTGTAAACATAATTTAAATTATATTAAGTTCTTAGCCAGAAAAAAATAGCAAAAGGATCAATCTATAACAGTAGCACAGAAGAGGAAGAAACTGCCCAGTGGTTTTGTTTTTGCCCTCTTATCTGTGGCACTGGCTAAAAAGCTTTGGGAAAAACACAATTTATTGCAGTTCAGTCAGTCTTTCGTGATATGTATATTTTTTCGCGATATGTTCGCAGCCCTAGTCTAAGCTTTAGGTGCCTGCTGGATGTAGCCTGAAGACGATGAGAACATTGAGTGGCCATGTGTATCATTAGTTAGACTATATTCTGGTACAATTTCTGCAGGGACATGCATTATTGCACACATTTAAAACCTCGTTAAGGAGCACATTAAGTTTTGTTCAAGTGTACATTTTAAGTTTGTCAGTTTTTATAGAGTTTTACTAATCTATACACTATAGGGGCATGTATCAGGTCTGTCTTTAGTGCTTTGACCTTCACTTTGTCTTGGATCGAATCATTCAGTTCTTCAGCATCACACAATTCCTTCTGGTTTACGTGTCATTGCACAAAATGTACTTCTTCAACAGAATAATGATATCAGGCATTCTTCAAAACTGTCAAAATTATATCAAGTCCAAAGAAAAGCAAGTAGTTTAGAGAATGATGTCTTATCCTTTCTTGTCTCCAGATCATTCTGCTACATAGGATGAGCAGGAAATGAGCATCCAGGCAAATGAGACAGAACTGTTTGTTGCTTGAAATGGTGCTGGGAAGTTGTTTCTAAAAACTGCTGAAAAGTATGTGGAGAATCTGTGCTGCTCTGATGAAGGCAAGGAGTGTTATTTTGCACATACACTGTATATTGTTACACTTCAGAACCAGTCTGTTCCACTTGTTTTTAGGTATTTATAACATTTATACATTTGAAAGAGTAATGTATCATTTACTTAGAAAAAGCTGAGAATGGGTCCAAGCTGTAGTGACTGTTCAGAATTCTTTTTGTTGCTGCTTGGACCTTGCAGTTTCAGTTGGGGTCTAACAATACTGCACATCATATACAATATGTTATTGTAGGTTGTTAGGCTAATCTCTGTTGCTGGTCCATTAGCTTAGGTCAGTATAAATCATTTTGAAACCAGTCTGAACTAGCACAATAATTTACCATTCTAAAAGTAATATATTACTTTTGTAATGTACTGAATACTCTAAAACTCTGAAAATTACCATGTTAACATCTTACAAACAGCTTACAAACATCAGGCACTTATTTTTAACGTACTGAATCAAGACACAATGATATATTGAAACAAATTATGTTGTGAATTGTCACCTGTCTGCAGTCTATTTCAGCTCATTTTTGTGCTCTTATTATTATTATTCTTGTAATGAATGGAGAGCATGAAATGGCCCAAAAGTCCTCCAGTTCTCCTGTCTCTCAATCTGACACCTATATTTTCTATTTCAGGTTGGGACAATCTCTTAAGACATGCTGTTATTGAAATGTTTTGCCTCACTGATCACTCAGAACTAAGCATTTGGTGCTGAATGTCTTGAGCAAGGCGTTCCATGGTGTGAACCACAGACCCAAGGAAAGCTACACTTAACACATTTGATCGGGCATGATGATGATGATGAAGATAATTCCATACATGCCTCATTTTGTATGAAATCATTAGTATTCCTTCACATATGCGTCCTAAGCATGCATTTAAGCTTTACGTAATTTGATATATGTGTCTAATTTGTAGCAGTTTAATGAGGGACATGCTTTCCAGTATTAAAACTTCAGCAGTTTTGCTCCAATTAAAAATCCAATTTTTTTTAACAAGCAGTTCCAAACGTGCCTGCACATTTCCTAAATATTTCAGAGCAGCTAATGGGTTCCTTTTTCAAAGCAATTTTCTGACATGCCACACACAAATATAGCGCTGTGTTTTTGGTGAACTGACAGCAAAGTTCCGTCATTTTGCCGTCTGTGCTGAGAGTGTTTGAAGAGCTCTCTCTCTTCTGCTATCCCTCTTCCTTTCTGGCTCTGTGTGCGCGCCTCTTTCTCTCTGTCTTTGTCTTTGTAGTGCTCTCTCTGTGTCTGTCTCTCTGTCTGTCTGTCTCTCTCCCCCTGCTGATCATTGCTATTCCTGGCCCTCTCCTAGAGCTAATGGGGGCAAAGCTAACCCAGCTAACAGCAGCAGGAGTGAGTTTTAGCTATGCTTCCTGCTGCACACATTACTGCCCTACCCTCTCCCCATTTGCTAAACCAGCCAGAGACGATTCACCTACAGATTTATGCTTCCCCGTCTGTAGGACAAAGACAGACTCGGCTCAGAATGTTGGTGGGTGGAGAGCGACAGATAAACAGAGACCGACTCGGCTGATGGGATCGCTCTCTACAAGAACTAGACTGATAATACAGTTATTTGTTAAGGGCTGCCCTACAAGGACTAACTATTAAAAAAAATAGTGTTTAGTTGGACAATTGGATTGAATAGTCAATAATCATGCTTTTCCTTTACCTTCCTTATCCAGCTTACTATTTGCTACAGCCAGCATATGTGTTAACATGGTGGCCAACCTGCTACATATATTGTGTGAAATATGTCTTGTTTTTGAGGTAGCCTGCTATTTTGTCCTCATTAAGAAGTGATATAGCAGTGCAGCTTTTACAGGTTTAATACATTTTTAAATTCTGAGCCAAGAGGTAATTATATTTTCTATATTTTCTTTGTGTTAGTCTTGTTTCTACAGCGGTAATTGAGGTATTATATGTGATTATATGTATTGTTTTTGAGGTAGTCTTACTAACTGTTCTATCCTCATGAATTAAGGGCTATAACAATACACATCATTTTTAGATTTGGTACAATTTGAAATTCTGAGCCAATTTCGATTTCTTTACTTTGTGTTGGTTCTGTACTTTGTGACCCCCCCCCCCCCCCATTACTATGAAAGGATGCACCCAGATGCCAGTTTTATGCACTATACTTTCCTCAATAAATGGCAAATGAGAAACGTTTGGAAAAGACTGAGGGGCCTGTTGGTGATGGGTTTAAATTCTGTTAAGTTTTTCATTAGAAACTATACTGTATTGGGATTGGTACCGTAATTAACAATAATGTATGTGTCCTCATAATTCTCTTTCCATCAAATCCCAGTCCGCTGGTCCAGGGCAATGCCAGAAAGCCCAGAGTACTGCTCTCACAGGCTGGCCACCTGTACAGCGCTTTCTTTATCGGCATTACCTTGGGCCAGCTGGATTTCACTCAAGATTAGTTTGCAATTTGCACTCTGGAATTTACCGTCTGGCTAACGTGGGGAGAAGAGGCACGCGTCACAAATGGCCCTTGAAAGAAAACTGGCACGTCGGTGGTTTAAGCGCCCGCAAAAATGTCGCCAAGTGGGCCAGCCAGTCTCCGTGTTGCCATTAAGAAGCACTGCTATACATTTGTTCTGACTGAAACACGCATAGAGATGGTTAATGAGATGCAGTAATAGAGCCAGGTGAAATAAAAAGAGCCTGTTTCAGTATGTTAGACTAATTGAGAGCTCTCTGTTTGTGTTTGCATTGGATCCATTCACTCTGGCAACAAGGACTGCTCTGTTTGTGTAAAAGGATCCAACCTCAAGACCCCTTTCTGCTGACTGGCCTAACAATGGTACCGAGACAGAGCAAGAGCAACGGTGCACAGTGCACTGTTATGAAGTTGCAAGAACATACTTAAGCAAATGCAAAGAGGAACAGTGATGTGGGGCTCTCAAGGGGAATGGCAGTGGGAAAGTGCCCTGCACTACATCAGTATAGTTTGTTTGTGTGTGTGTATCTATAAAGCAGCTGACAGTGCAGCAGAAGCAGCGGAAACAGATCCAGAGATGAGAAACTGGATCTAGAGCAGCCACAAATGGCCTTGTAAGGTATCTACAAGCAGGAGAGAGGGTTATAGCAGGTTAAGACACTCACACACACACACGTACACATACAACCAGATAGCCGGCCTACACAGAGACTATCTAAACATTAAGAATGGAAAAAATGCCCGATCTTTGCATGGGTAAAGGAGAATAGTATGTGGACAGTTCCCACTTTGAAACAGAACATATCTCAATGTAGAGAGAAGTAATGAAATACCCTCACTAAACACATGATGGTGAAATTTCCTTCCAAAAAAAAAAACCAAAACATGTTGTTTGGCAGATATAGAAAATGTGCTTTAAAAAGAAGTCAGGTTCGGTTGCACTTGTGTTGATTGTTTTTCAAGCCTGAAGAAGCAGCAGCTGCTTCCATGGACTAATTTGTCTCATCCTCAGATACTGTTAACGAAGAAAACTTCTACACAAATTCTATCTATCTGTAGCGTGTGGTACAGTACCACTGACAAATGAAGTGAGATTTACTTTACTCAGAATGAGAACGCAGACGCTGCAAAAACTGCTCATGATTTTTTTTCTTTTTGTTTGAGTACGTTTAATAATTTATTTATTTTCCTGTTTTACCATATTGTACATGTAACTAATTGTAGTTACCTTATTTATTAATTTTTTTTATGTTTTTACAAAGATGCGAGAAATATTATTCTTCAATATAACAGTCTGTAAGATAAGGAGAAAGATGAGTCTGACACAATTTCTGCCTGCTTATATCTTAGTGATGCCAAATGTTATCATTGTGTTGTGACATTGTTGTCAGTGTAGCCGGTATATTATAATGTTTCTAGATTACTCCATTGTATGATTACTACAGGTTTGTTGGCAGCGTCTTCCTGTGCTTTTCAGTTCCACCATAAATGGTTTAGTAATTGGGACATAATCTTGCACCATTTAAGGTGGAGTGGAGAGAATGTTCCATTTAGGATGGGACCTAAAATAAGAAGCCAACATCTGCAGCATAAATTCACTTATGAGTGCAGTAATTTCAGTAGGCGAACCACTCGGCAAGTTATATCCGTGTTTTATTCTAAATTTGTATAGATTTAGTGCTGAGCTGTGCTACTATTTCTGTTAACCACCATCTCTTCCCTCAGGAGTTTCTAAATGAGTTACTGACCTCCTTCAGTCAAATGCTCAAGAGTTTAACTGTCAGAGCTAGAACACAACCAACCACCTGAATTTGTCTGTTTAAAAGTTGTTTGCCAGTTTAATAGTTTTCACTTACATAACTTGCTCTAGTCTTTCAGAGAAAAGGGTTGGACTGTGTTGTTTTAGCTGATACCTGAGTATGACTGAATATTCATGGGTTAGCCTACATTCAGCAAACCACCACTGGGTTCTTGAGCAAGAACCTTAACCCCAAGTTGCTCTAGGGAGACTACCCTGTAGTTAGGAAATGGAAGTTGCTTTGTATAAAACATCTGTTAAATGCTATATATGTAAATATTCACTTTTTCTCCTTTAAAATAGTCAAAAAATGCCTTTAAATGTATACAGTAGAATCATGTTAAGTCTGGAATAATAAAAGATAAATAAAAAGTCCTCATACTATTCAAGCCAACTGTACTTTCGAGGAATACTTCAAGTAGTAATTTGAATGCAGCAAAAAATGTGTGCATGGGTTTGTAGTAATTTTTAATAGTGTTTGCAGCCTTTGGGTGGGATATTCCTTTAAATCTCTTGCCTCAAATGTTATGTGTTACAGAGGAGATAAACAACCAGGTCTTGTCTAACTTGCCTTGGGTGCTTTGTGCTGGCAATCTTTCAGTAGTCTGTTAGACTCCCAAGCAAAAATCCATTTGCCGTTTGCCATTTGCTGTCATTGTTTATGAAATGCACTCCGTGGTTGTGAAAGTGTGTTTGAGCGTCCTAAATGTACCATTCCTGTTTGGGTAAACACGTCCTAAAGGCTCTGTAACTGCACAGGACTCCTCGAGATGGGTTAAATGTCCCTCAGGAGGTGTGTCGGAGGTTGGTGAAGTGTGTTTGTTTATGCAAAGTGATGCACAGAGCTGAGCACCATTTCAGGAAGGTTGTCATTTGCTTTTTCAGTGTCTGTAATGTAATCCTCCTTAAAAGCATCTGAAACACCAATGTACAACTATGCCCAAATATTTGTGAACATTAGAGGTGCGTCATATGAATAAAATATCAGTATTAGGATTTCACTGCTCCATTATTGTAATGTAATGACTTTCACAATATCACTTTTCTAGAATTAAAAGTGCTTAAAGTCTGTAAATACTGTTTAAAATAGTGCATTTATACCCCCATCTATACAGTCCATATGAGCCACAGAAACCACCTGTTTCATGATGTCACAAAACCTCTCCTTATATATCTCCTTATTCTTGCTACAGCAGTTTAGCCCCGCCCATTCATGCACCAATTCACCAACACCTTTAATGGTTAAAAAATGTACTTTTTGGATTACATGAAGACATTGATTCACCAGAGCAGTCAGTAACTCCACTGGAGCTTTTAATTGGTCAGCCTGTCAAACTCTAGTCATGTTTCCATCCAAGGAGTTTTTGCGAAAAAAATACTTAGCGCTTCAATTTTTTTTTACCGATATAGCTGATATTTACATTTACTGATAGAAATGCTAATTATCCATTAAATTTTGTAAATGTCTACATAATATTTTTCTGTTTAACATTAGCACATAAATTCTATATCGATACTTCAGATGTCGCAAAAATTACTTTGGAAACACTTTTTGTTGGGGAAAAAAAGGGCTTTAACGCAAATAAATGTGTCACATGATGCAATCTTCTTTTGGGTTGGAACCGGTGGTTGGTGGCAACCTGTGATGGGCGCAACGTCAGGACTGATCATTCTGCTGTTGTCTTTGGATATTTTGTACATTTCCAATTATTTGTGAAACTGAAATAACAGTAAGCTGGCAAATTTCAAAAAACTGTCTGAATAATCTCTCCATCATTTTTTTCTTTGTTTAGCAGAGGGGGGTGTCACATGGAAAACAAAAGGTAGATAATTTGCAACAAACAATTATGTATGGAAATGACTCAAGGGCAGATTTTTTTTTTGCGATATACCAAAACTTGTGCGACAGTTCGTTTTGGGGGGGATGATGTCATCACACACACCATTTTATCGATAAAAAGCCAGTTGGATGGAAACAGGCTGGAGACAGCAAATTTGGCACATTTTTTTAATGCATATTCTGTTTGTCGATAACAAAACATCGCAAAAAACTGGATGGAAAATTGGCTAATGTGATTAGTTAGAGGCTCATTTGTATATTGCTGTAATCATTAACAGAGGAAATATTGTGCAGCCATAATGGACACCTGCTCATTCAGCATTTTGTATGAAATCAAAGGCAATAATTAGTTGTGCCCCCTTTGTGCAAGTCTCCTCTTCTCCTCCTCTTCTCCTCAGCATCTACTCTTCTGGGAGGGCTTAACACTTTACACATTGAAACGCTGGCTGTGAGGATCTGATTGCTTTCAGCCACCAGAGCATTACCGAGGTCAAGTTCTGATGTTGTGCTGATTAGTTCTGGATCACAAATACTGCTCCAACTCCTCTCAAAGGTATTGCATTGAGCTTTATTATCTCCGAGAATGTATTTTCACTGCTCCAGTGCCCAATACTAGGGACTTTATACCCCTAGAGCACCTGGTACTGGGTGTGGAGACCTGATCCTTATGTACAGGTGTACGTACTGCTTGATTTCTACAATCTGTTTCAGCAAGAGATGCATCTTAAAGTCGATGAATCCTTTAAACAGAACATGTCAGTGCTTTTTTTTTTTTTTTTTTTTTTTAGATAATATAATGTGTATATATACGCAGTGTGTGTTCTTGTCACATTGACTATTACTAATACCAAATAAAACAAAAAAGAATAAATACAAATAACATGCTGTAATTAGTGATTTTTATTTATCATTGGGTTTTGTCCTTCATTGAATTAAATCAGGAGCTGATGATGAAATTTCACAGATCCAAACAATGCCTGGAGTAACCCAGGAGAAATCTCACCAGCTCACATAATATCTACTACTTTATTACCATTCTAAAGGTAACTTTGCAGAAAGACATTATAACATGCTGAGAAAAATAGCTTTAAGCAGTCTTCTAGTTTTCTACACTACTATATTCAGTGTATTTATTTATTTATTTTTTCTGCTGGGGTTTATTTGTCATGAATATAACAAAAAAATAACAATCTCTTCAGTGCCGCCGTTCAGTCTTGACGTTCCTATTAACATAACAGCATGGATTATTACGCATTGTGTTGTGTGTTTGTATGTGTGTTGGTCTCCCATCACTTGACCAGTGTTGTGTATAGCAATTAATCCCTATTTTCCTGCTCTGTTTGAAAAAAATGTTTGTAATTGCCGATTATAGATATTTAATTAAAGGCTGCGATACAGAGTGCCTCCCTATCAGATTGAGTGCATAATTTAATAAGAGAGGTTTCCACTACTGCACCATCATTGGGGCTGGATTTTACCAGCGGTTGAGAGAGCCAAATAAGAGACGTGGAGAGGAAAGAGAATGAGGGAATAAAACCGAGGGAGGAGGGGGGAGAGCCGTGCGTGAGATACAGGAGGGCGGGCCAGTAGCTTGCTCTGCTTTGTTCTGCCTCGCTGCTCCTCACCTCTTCGCCCCCGTAGGGAATTAACCAATTAGAGCAGGTCTGGGTGATCGCCGCTATTAGACAGATGAAAGCAGCAGTGTGCTCGGGCCGCAAAAACTGCAGGGGAATGTCGAAGACAGATGAGGGTTTATTGCATCTAGAGGAGTCCTCGTTCATCTGCAACCCAGTGCTCTTGTCTTGACGGTTCTCGTGTCTTGGCGGTCTCTTGTCTTATTATATGAATTAACTGTGGGAAAAATACTTCCCTTTAATGTGCAAATGGAAACATATGCTGCTTTAAGGAATTTTGCCAAGTGCAGTGTGATACTTTAAACTTTGATACATGATAAGTAGCGGTATATTTTGTTTGTGTGCAGGCAAAATGCAACAGAAAAGCAGGAAATCCATTTAATTTTTTTAACACAAACCCAAACAATACTTTTTTTATTATTTATATTGGAGCCTAACTTTAATTTAGTCACATTCTGTGGTATATGTGAATGATGGACACATGCTAATTTAAGCCTTCTTTTAAGGAAATCTTACCTCTGTAACACGCGTATAGTGAAAAAACGCGTTGTGTTTTGGTTTTAAACTAATGCATTACCTTTTAAAGAAAATGTAAAGGTAAATAATCAGGATCAGAAAACTTTATTGCTTAAAGAAACGTTACCATTAGCTGTTAACATTAGCAACATGCAAAGACTCGTACACAAAAGAAACGTTGAAATAACTTTCTCTACCCACATGTTTAGACAGGGAATGGCTTATTAATACTAAATAAACTGAGAACTTATATAGGGGGGAAAGTTTAAAACACTAAAATACGAGGACAAGACAGAGCAGTTATGCTACATGCTTCTTTTTTATGGTGGTTGACAACTTTTCAGTGTATTACCGCCACCGCTGGACTGGTGGTGGTAATACAGTTCAGTTAAACTCAATCTGCGAATACTGATCTGTGGAAAACTGAGGGAGTACTGTATTGGATAATCATTGACAGCATATTAGCTTACAAATGTCAGAAAAAAGAAAGGAAGAAAAACAGTTTATCCTGTTAAATCAGCTGTGAAGCTGCCTTTGTGGAGCAGCTAAGACTCGGATCTGCTAATTAGACCATGGTTTTAAAGTTTCTGTGCTGTGACATCTGGCCTTGAGAGCTGGGTCTATTTTACACCCACTGTTGGCCAGGCAGTCTTATCTGTGTATCTCTCAGAGAGGTTGTGTTTGTTCAGAGCCAACTGCCTTACTGTTAACAATGTTAAATTTTTGTGTAGAATATTTACTTTTTACAACTGTGCTTTAATGGCTGTGCTTTTCTGTCTCACACGTCTGGATCAGTGTCATCGGAACTGTTGTGGCAGGCTGTTTATTGTTGGTAACTGATGCTGTCATATGTTGTGTGGGTATTTGTATATATGCACACTCTGGCTGCCCCAGTGCTGCATATTATTTTCCCTTTTTGATGTGTACACGGATTCGGTACATCACTTTTGAAACTGATTCCAAAACAACAGTACAGTAATCCCCCTGCTTTTTGCGGGGGTTACGTTCCAAGAGCACCCGCGTATAGTGAAAAACTTTTGTTGTGTTTTGGTAAAAAAAAAAGCCTAAAATGCCTATTTTTATAGTGTAAAGCCTAAATATGCCCCCAGAACACTGTCATTTTGAACTCAGTTTTATGCATTACCCGCAATACAGCAGGTTGCGGGACAGAAGTATTGGGACACTGTGGCGAGGTGAACGGTTTTCAGAGAATAAAACCTGATCTACTCAGGTTAAAATTACAAATGAGGGCTCGTTGGAAAAGTCTCCTGGAGATCTGTTGTTGAGTGCTTGCACCATGGAGAAAACGGGCTTCGAAAAAAGTGCTTCCAGCTCGGCTACAGCTTGCCCTGAGTCCCCTTCTATTAAATCACCCAGAAAAAATACATTTATTGCCACAAAAAAGCTAAAAAAGGGGATAGATATTTGCAGTTTTTGTCGGCTGTTGTGGGTAAAACTGAGTTCGGTTATCAAAAAAAAAATCTGTGAGTGACTGAATCCTCGACTCCTGATCCGCGTGAAACTGGGAGATTAGGGTGAACGCCTCTATTAAGCTCAAGTATCCATTAAGCACATTTGTAACTTTGAACACATGTAAATAAAAAAACAGTAATATTCCTGCTTGATATCTAAATTAATAAATGTAGTTATTATAAAATAGACCCTGTATTTTTTTTTTTTAACCAATCATACTGCTGCATATTCTGACAACTTCCTGACATATTCTGGCACTAAACCGGCGCCATTTTGACCACGTAGAGGAGGGGGCGGGACTTTCAAGTTTTCGAGTTGAATAATGGCTGCCAACAGCGATATGCAAGCCCAATCGGAGGCAACTGGTTTGTATAAATGTAAGTAACGTTAATAAAAGTATTTTACTGATGTACACTGCGGTAAAACCGGCAGATATTTTGGCGGCTGGAGAATCGCAAGCAAACCTTAGTCTGTCACTTCCGCTAAGTGCAAAGCGTTAGTGTTACATTTAGGACAGCACTGACCCACGGCAGCGTGCACTACAGAAGGTATTGCTCAGTGCGCATTGCATTTCAATACACTCGCGAAAGTGCACGATTTCGGGCACACCCAGTTTTACAGGCTTTTAGCAAATGATATGATATGTGGTTAGCACGCTAGTCATCTAAGATCTAAGATCTTGAAACAACAAATGTATATATTTCTGAATCAGACTTGGGAATAGTATAAGATGGAACAGCTTTTGAATTGTTGAATTGAATATGGAAACAACAAAATTACAAAAAAGTTTTTTACGTGTGGAAAAGAATAGAATAGAATGATCTTTCTTTTCCGTCCAGATTTTGCAGCGAGCCATGTATTTATTGACCGTTTCCATTATATGACCAGGACCTGGTGACATTCACAAATGGGGATCATTTATAAAGTGTATTTTGTTTGAAGAACCAAACACAGGTGCAGAGTTTGTAATCTTTGGTTTCGACTGAAATTAAATTGGTGTTGAAGTGGAGCTGTTGTCCTTGCCCTGGTTTCTCTTTGCTGGCATTGCTGTGTCCTCTGTCTCCGGCAGCCAGAACACGGCAGATGGGCGAAAGACTGGGGGGGGTCTAAGGTCCCAGAGACTGATCCCGTGAGGGGAGAAAGACGAAGAGACCTAAAGAGAGAGAGAGAGAAAGACTGAGGGAAGGGGAACAGTGAAGGACAGCTGGAGCAGTGGTGGGCGATTAGATAGAAACAAAATATCACGATGCATGTTGTCTCAAAGCAAGGTGTGTAATACAGGTTACAGGTTTGTTAAATCAAAACACACAATTACATGGAAACCCCCTAATTAGGTGGGATTTAAAGTTATTCTTGTGTTAGATGATGGTCTCAACTTGCTGCTGCTTGATTTTAATTACTCAAGAACACTTTTCTGGATTTCCAGCAGTATAATAAAATTAGAGACCATTTGAGAGTCACTTGACCTCTTCTTAATAAAATACATTTTTATCTTTGTCGCATTTATTCTCCCCACTCTTATGGACAACAGCTTTTCATGCATGGATATTTCAGACATGGATAGATAGACAGATAGATATAGTATGAGAGACAGACATGGATGGATAGAATATAAGACAGACTGGGATGGATGGATAAAATAAGAGACCAAACTGAAAGGATAGATAGACGGATAAAATAGACAATTGAAATCAGAAAGAGAAGATGGAAAACGAGATGTGTGTGTGTGTGTGCCACACAGTAGACAGATCTGACCCTTGATGCCTCCATAGTAAATCCCTGAAGCCGCATTTCTGTAACTGTCTCGGTCCAGCAACCTTGTGACTGGCCTCTCACAAACACAACACACAAACACACACATACTACGCAAAGCACAAACCTCTGCCTTCTGCCTTCTGTCAGGATCTCTTTACTCCTCTTCTTTCATCCTCGCATTTGCAGCACCTCCACTCTACGCCAAATTTAAGAGGAAAAAAACAGTCTCTGCACCGTAGCCAAATTAGAAATTGATTATTTGATGCTTGTGTGTCGTATTGTTTCTGAAGATGGATGATGTCAAGAACAAGGGCCAGCAAACGAGCCGAGAATGAAGGAAAAGACGGAACGTTTCATCTCAACTCGCTCGCCATCAAACACTCATAATTCACACTGACTCTTTAATAGCATATTCATAACGTAATTGTAGGATAATTGCTTTTGAGTCACAGAGATTAGGACCGTGTGTGTGTGAGAGAGAGAGAGAGCGAGAGAGAGAGTCAGATGGGGAGTGAGTGGGGTGGGGTGGGGTGGGGTGGGGTGAGGTTTGGGGGCAGGAGAGAGATGGATGGGTTTAGAGAGGCGTGTTGGAAAAGTATAGACGTTAGGCAAACTAGTAGATTCCAAACAGAGTTTAGAGACTTCTTCCTGTTCCTGGTAGGAGCTGCTGCTGTGCTCACTGTTCATTGATGTGCTTTAAATTATGTATTTTATAAGCAAAGGTTCAGAGAGAGAAACAGGGAAAAAAAATCATTTCAAATTACTCTTGGCTATTTTATATACATTTAAAGCAACTAATGCAGACAGACATTTGATTTTTAGACAATACACTACAGTACAAAGACTTTTTTTAATGGTCTGCCATACGATTTGATTGTCACACTATAGATCTATATGTAATAACATTTACTTGTTTATGTATGTATGTATTTTCACACTTTATTTTTCACTAATGCGTTGTGGTATACTGTGACAAGTATATTGACAAGTATATTAGATACATTTTAATTATTTTCTGCAACCACATTGATTTATGTTCTTACAAACATCTACACTTAGGCCCTGTCCACATGTACACGGGTATTTCTGAAAACTGAGGTTTTTCTATGCGTTTTGGCCTTTCGTCGGCGTTTTGGGTCGGTGAAAACGTAGGTTTTTGAAAACTCCGGCCAAAGTGGCGATTTTTGAAAACGTTTGCGTGTGGACAAGAAAACCAAAGGTTTTGAAAAACGGACCGTTTCGTGCTATACTGTGCGCCACTCATATAACGTCATCGTATGCGCCTTGGTTGTCATCTAAAATGCTTGACGTTTACAAAACACTGCTGCTCTCAACCGTGTTAGAAGTGTTGGTGTGTTTATTTACATGCGCGGAGTTGCTGTCCATACAGTATGAAGGGCATAGATGTCAGAATCAGCTTCAGATACTGTTACATTCAACACACACTGTCTCTGCCCAGCGCCCGCCGCCAACATCGTCGGCGGTTTTGGACGAGACCCGGTCGGACCAGTGGTTGGTGGGACAACTTTTGAAAAGGAGCTCGTGCTTCCACAAGAATGTCGAGAGAATTTTCGCATGTCGAGGACCTCATTACTAAATCTTTGTGAGATGCTTCGACCGTACCTCGAGGGCCAAGAAACCGAAATGAGGTCACCTGTAAGTGTTGTAAAAAAAGTTGCCTGCACACTTTATTATTTAGCTGATGAGGGAAGGTTACGAAAGACTGCTAATTCTTTTGGACTATCAAGACAGGTGGTGTCAAAAATAGTAAGACATGTTTGTAAGACAATTTTGGTTCACTTGGGCCCTATGTACATACAGTTACCATTCACCGAGTCCAGAGTTGAGGAACTTGTAGAGGGGTTTCACCGAGCACCTGGAATTCCTCAGTGTCTCGGTGTGGTTGATGGGACCCATGTGGAAATAAAGCAACCATCCAGAAATTCTATGGATTATTTGAACAGAAAAGGGAGGTTTTCTCTTAATATACAAGCCACGTGTGACTATAGTTATTCATTTCTTGATG